>PVKC010044211.1:0-11636 GCA_004027635.1 Crocidura indochinensis | reverse complement strand
TGACTGGTATGTTCCCACCCACAATAGTACAAATAAAATTGCATTTTCTTAGTCATAGTAAGAAATTGTGTATTTTATTTGCTTAAATAAAATTGAAATTCTTCAATTCTTTTAAGATATGCTTGAAGTGCATTAGTGACAGAGATTCATATGCCAGAGATATCTAATTCCTCTTGACCTATATCTCTCTACTTTATTGATATAAATCTGTTGCCAAATGAAGTCTTCCCTTCAAATTTAGTCTGGTGCTAATTTTTATACTGTTTTAAACTGTTGGAAGATATTCATCAAATCCACTGAGTTTACTAATTTAGTAGTTTTTATTTTTTCCTTGCTCAATAATACTATTGGAAATTCATTTTCCATCCTGTGTGTTTTCTAAAAGCATCCAAGTAAATATAGTCTTTCGATGAAAATACATCTAGCTTTCCTACAGCATTACCACCAACAGAAATAAATGCCAGTAATTGGAAATAAAATAAACAAAAGATAAAAGGAGGAAACCATATATGATAAAATAGATCTCTTAAAAATTGAGTACATAGAAATGAATGTAACTAATTCAAAGAAAGCAACTTCAAAATAAATCTATATAAGTTGTCTAAAATGTGACTATTCACTAGATTATAGTATTTATAATTTTATGCCATTTTGACATTGGAATTCCGTATCAGTGTACTTCTGTTTTAAAAAGGCACTGAAAAATATGGTTCATATGGTTTGATATTTGGGAAATATATCAAACTAAATCACTGTGGCATATATAATTGTGACATTGTGTAAATATATTTAATGTGTAGTGTATATACATGGCCATGATGATAGTAATAATTACTAAATTGAGTTATTGATATAGAGGGTGTAGTTAATATCTAGTCAATATATTTAATATGTGTGCGCAGTTAGCTTGTCAAAGAGGAAATAACTGAATTTTTAAATAACCCTATCAGCAAGATGAATCATATAATTCATTATAAGTTGTTTTTATAAGTAAAACAAATATATTTTAATTTAAAAATAAATCATTAGTATAGGCAGAGCGTCTCATTTGATCATTTATTTGCTACTGCTGAAGAAATACACATATATGCAGTTTAGACTTTTCTTTATATAAAAACAGAAATGAGAAGCCGAGGAAAGCAGGACTGTATATACTTGTCTTTTAAGAATTCATATTTAAAAAGCATAAAGAGGTTAAGGTGCTTACCTGACATGAACTAATGTGGTTCCAATCATTGAGCCCACATATGGTCCTCTGAGGAATAGTGCTTGAATACAGAACTAAGAATAATTTCTGAGTCTTGCCAGAAGAGATCCCTAAGTGCAGAAAGAGGAAGAAGCCCTGAGCATTGCCAAGTGTTGCCCAACACTCCCTCCCACTATCACATTGAATGCCAATGCTATTACAAACATGACTGCCTTGGCTATGTTTTTAGTGAACACATTTTATGAAATAAATGTTGGACTCTTTGAATACTGATATTATTTGGTTCTTAGTAAAAATACATTTGAATGTTAATAAACTCCCATAGCAATTTATTTATAATTTAGTTTTAGGTCATATTTCAAAGTACAAAAGCAGGGCATCATTTAATATTACGAAAAGCATCTGGGAGAATCAGGGATTTCAATTAATATTTCCTGAAAAATATCCAAGTAAAAGAATATATATTCACTCTCTATAATTTATTTTATATATTTATTTATTTATTTTGGTTTTTGGGTCACACCCGGCAGTGCTCAGGGGTTACTCCTGGTTCCATGCTCAGAAATTGCTCCTGGCAGGCACGGGGGACCATATGGGGCACCGGGATTCGAACCGATGACCTTTTGCATGAAAGGCAAACACCTTACCTCCATGCTATCTCCCGGGCCCCTATTTTCTTTTTTTTAATTTTTTTTTTCACTATAAGGGAAAACATGCAAAAACACTTGTGTGCACACGTACAATATATAATCCTGAAAATGTTACATCTGAAAAAATGTTTTTGTTTTGTTTTGGGGGCCGCACCCGATGACGCTCAGGGTTACTCCTGGTTATGCACTCAGAAATCACTTGTGGCTCGGAAGACCATATAGGACAACTACGGGATCGGGATCGAAGCACGTCTCTCCTGGATCTCCCACATGCAAGGCCAATGGCCTATAGTCGTGCAATCAATCCAACCCCGGAAAAATATATTTGTATATTTATCACCTGATATTTGAATACACAAATCAGAAATATTTTATTTATATTTTAAAAATCATATACTACTCACTCTCGATTGTTTTTAAAAAAGCATGTTGCAACATTCCTCTGAAATATATATGAATATAGCAATATTTAACTTAAAAATTAGATCAAAGGGATAATAAATACAACATTCATAGTTTTGTCTAGTTTAATTTATTGTATGTCAAGTGATCTTTCTTGTTTTGTAAACATATATCCAATATACTCAACATTTACTTGCTTCAGACTTATTAAATAGAATAGATATAAAAAAGTGCTAACTTTAGGAATACTATGTACTATTTTACTCTAAAATTAAAATGTTCGGGTGGAGGGATAATGCAGTTGGTAAGGCACTGGCCTTGCAGGCAGAGCAATTTAGGCTCAATCCCAAAAAATCACATGGGTTTTCTGTGTCCAGAAGTATGATCCCAGCGTGCAGCATCAGGAGTAAGTTTTTATTTATTTATTTATTTATTTATTTATTTATTTATTTATTTTTGGTTTTGGGGTCACACCCAGCAGTGCTCAGGGGTTATTCCTGGCTCCATGCTCAGAAATTGTTCCTGGCAAGCATGGGGGACCATATGGGACGCCAGGATTCGAACCGATGACCCTCTGCATGAAAGGCAAACGCCTTACTTCCATGCTATCTCTCCTGCTCTGCATCAGGAGTAAGTTTTGAGATAGCTGGATATGCCCACAAACCCCGACAAACACATTTAAAATGATATTTTATTTGATGATTTTTTTCATTAAGACTTCAATGAATGTTAATGAAATTTCATAAGGAATTTTCATTAATATTACTCTTATAACATAGTCTTTTATATTATTTAAATAATAACTATTTCAACAATACATGCCCCCAAATATTTTATCAATATGCATATATTGCATGCATATATTTTATGTATAAATACCTAGAGGCTTGTGTATAATAAGGAACTTTCCTTGCATGAGGCCAATCTGTCTTGTTTTTTTTTAATAATATGTTTATTTAAACACCGTGATTACAAACATGATTGTAGTTGGTTTTCAGTAATAAAACGAACACTCTTCCCACCCCTGTCACCAGTACTACATTCCCATCACCAATGCCTCCATCTCCCACCCCCCGTCTGTATTGGAGACAGCCTTTCCACTTCCCTCACTCATTGGCATTGTCATGGGTCCAGAAATGTTTATACATAGAAATTCCAAATCATGATAAGATTAGAAATGTTTACATATGCAACATTCAGTGTAGTTATTTCTCTAACTGCAATCATCACTCTTTGTGGTGAGCTTCATATCATGAACCAGTCCTTCAGGCCCTCATCTCTGGGAATTATTTCAATAATGTCTTTTATTTTTCTTAAAACCCAATAGATTATTGAGACTATTGTGTGTGTGTGTGTGTGTGTGTGTGACTTATTTCACTTAGCATAATAGAACTTGGTTTTGATCCCTAGTATGCCATGGTCTTCAAGCCCTGCTAAATGTGATGCCTAAACATAGAGCTAGGAGTCAGTCCTGAGCACTTCCAAACGGTACCCCTTCCCGAAAATAAAAATATCATGCATATTACATACAGATGTAGAAAAGGCATCGTTTTGTAAAGTAATTTTTAATGGTGGAATAAACACCCAATAAATTACTACATTTAAGATGATTAAATTACAATTAAGCTGATTGAAACATTATATACATATTAGATTCAGTGCTTCATAGTTTATTATGGCTTGAGATTATTGTTAAAGTTCATAAAATGAATTTATTATTATGAATCTAATTACAATTATCTATATACAATACAATTACCTAAATACAATAAATATAATTACCTAAAAACAATTTCAGAGATAAAAGTCCCGAACTGAGATACCTGTAATAATTACTACTGAAGGAATTAAATGACTTTGTAATGGTTTTTCATAAATATAAAGATTATATATTTATATTTATAGATATAATGTGTCATTAACTTAAAAGAGAATTAATACTACTACTATATTTTAGATATTACACATAATCCTAGAAGATAATTTTATTTAGCACTTTCAGGTACTTTGAATTATTATTCAGTACCTTAAATTTTAAGTAATTTATAATTTATATTTATATATTTGTATATTATTTATTATATACCTTGTAATTTATTTGTAGTTTATAATTATTCAAAGCACCTTATATTTTTGTTTTGTTTTGTTTTGTTTGAGGATGCAAATTATGACAGAATTATACAGCAAATTCCTATGTCCCTAGGATCAGTTTTTATTTCACAAATCTAGTCCAAAAAATCTGATTGACTTGACTTTGGATTTGACTTTTAGCTCCTGTTCCTCCTCTAAATCACAGGTTTCTATACTTAGTTGTCCTTTACATACATTATTTCAATCTCTACTATATTTTAACATGTGTCATGTCCTACTTGAATGCTTTTTTTTTCTTGGAATTGGTTTGAAACATTTCCAAGTTTCAATTTAGTAACAAATCTTTTGGTTTGACTTCCCAATAACACTCATAATAGGATGGTCATGGTTGTTCCTTCCATCATTCCTAATTTGAGCCAAAACTCTATGACCTCTTACCTAGATTACTCATGTCTTCGTATCTGGCCACACTCTGTTCTTCATATAGACTGTGATCAGTCACTTTTCAAGCAAGATTTTCTATCTTATTTCTAGTAAAGTCTAAATTTGCCACAGATTTTTGCATGTTCTGCTTACTCACTTATTACCATTCTGATCACATTTCCTTGCACTTCATGTCTAGTTTCATGTACTCCCATGTCTGGTTTCAGCACACATTTCGCTATTCTTCATTTATGTTAAGTAGATTTTCAATTATATGTTTATCCAGATTTAATTTTTCTTTACTCAGAAATTCATGTGATTCATAGTCTCACTACCTTCAAGTCTTTGTCTTACTGACATTTCTCAGTAGTGTCTTTCCTGAATGTTGTATTTATAATTGCAGGCAGGGAACAGTGTGCACTGAAACCATAACTGTCAATCAATAAAGAACTTCTGTCTGGATGGGCAGAAAGACAGGCTGGAAATGGAATAAGAACCAGAGTAGAGGATACTTAGGTGGAGGTGGTATATGGCTGGTAATTCTGCATACAAATACCTCAAATTTGAACACTATAATAATTATATTACTTAAGCTATTAATAAAACTACAAATTTATATTAAAATATCAGTTCTCCCACTATTACTAATCTTTTATGATTTAAATTTCCCCATAATATTTACACTTCTGGCATCCTATGCATATTTTATTTATTTAAAATAAGTAGTATTCTGGGGCCAGAGCAATAGCACAGTGATAGGGTGTTTGCCTTGCACACAGCCCTGACCTGGGTTGACCAAGTTTTATTCCTGGCATTCCATATGGTTTCCTTAAATTTATGTCTTCCAATAGCTTTTATTTCAACTATTAAGCATCATTAAAGACCATGTTGTTTCCTCTTTTTCAAATTATTTTATCATTATTTTTTGCTTGGGGGTATGTGTAAATGCTCAGAAATCACTCATGATGCTGCTTGGGAAACCATATACTGTGCCTACTCTAAAACTAGGATGATCAACTGCATGTAAAAGAGGACATCATCCAGTATAACATTTATTATTATTAAACATCTGACCTTCACCATTCTTATTAAGCCAACTGTAGCCAATCTCTACTTTCCACTCCTAGGCCATCTGCTGTTATCACTTAACCTCCATATTTAGTCATCAGTTTAAGTATTCCTTTGATCTAACATTCTTTAGTACTCAATAGTGAACATGGTTGTAATCCAAATTTACCCTCTTAGATCGTTTCCATGATGAAAATTAATTCAAAGTGCTCTTTGTGATGCATGAATGTGTATGGGTGTATTTGTTGGAGATAATTACAAGAAAAATTTAAACTAAGTTATTAAACTAATAAAATAGTTAATAATTTTAAATAATTTTAAAATTAGTTTAAAATTAGCATGGGAATTTAAAATATTATAAATCTTGAAACTATTTATATTTAATTTGATTATATTTAAAATTTTTGGATTCCCTTTAGAGTATAAATCAATATGATATCTAATTCACAGTGCTGTTGGCCAACACAAAAATTGAAACTAGAGTAGGTTAAATTAAATCTAGTTTTTCTCTTTTTCTTCATAGTAACTGTATGCTTTCTTTCTTTTTTTTCTATGGAAAATCTTTAAGCACCATGATTACAATCATGATTGTATTTGATTTCTTTCTTTAAAGTTTAGCATTAACAATTTCATCACAGGCAATAATATAGAGGATAAAAATGAAATTAAATCTACAAATATTAGTATCCTTATTCATGTTCCTCTTCATAATTTTGGAGAGTAAATATAAATACTATAGATTTTAAAACTCATTTCAAATGACAAATAATATCTAATATATTCCAGAAAACTATCAAATTTTTTTTCAAAGAGAAATTTATGTAGATCTCTCACACATGAAATAAAATACTTTTAATGAGACAGGAGACATCATGCTAATACTTTATACATATTGCTCTAGCTAATCACCAAAGCAATCATACATTAAAGATTTCTATCATAAGTAACTGAATCTAGCATTTGAGTTTTAAAAAATTGGGGATATCTTAACTGCAATACACAGGTTGTATAGTTTATATTTAAATCCAAGCAACACTTTAAATGTGAGCATTAGATATATGCATTCTCATAACTTTAATTGGCTAGGTTTTCCTTAATTGTAAGGAAAAAAACTGACCTTATATTTAAAAACTTTTTTCTATTCCAAAGTGTTTACTATGTGCTATTGGGATTCTTCCCCCTCTACTGATTATCTATTGAAATTACTTCATTTTATTATTATTTTTAATAGGAGGGAGAAGACTCCCAAGCAGTGCAAGGGGTTGCAGGCTTCTCCCTGCGTGATATTTGGCAACCTGGGCCAGTGATTTTAAGGGCCCAAGGATGTTATGCCAGTAACTACTGGGCCAGCATGGTACACAAGGATGTACAGGGCCACTCCGGCAATGTGTGGACTGAAGATAGATCCAGACAGGAAGCATGCAAAACATATTTGCATTAATTATTGTACTGTTTCTAGTATGAAATGCAAAATCCTATCAGTGCCACCATTATTCCGACTTGTTCAGGTCACACCTAAAATATATATCTGATGTACCTCTGGCTTCATGCCCTAATACCAAGTTCATCAACTTTTATTCAGTGATTTATCTTCAGTATTTTACTATTATGACAATTCTTATTCTGCATTAGCCTCTAATACAGTGTTTGTTTCTGCCATACTGTTTTGTTGACCAGAAGAATGACACACCCTTTTTCTCTAATGATTTTTCTAGAATTTTTTTAATCTATACACAATTTAAGACTTACACTTTGGGGGCAGAGAGAAGGCACTAGAGATAAGGCGTCTCCATTGCAAGCACTAGCCTAGGACACAGATTGGTTTGACCCCCCCGCATCCCAGATGGTTCCCCCAAGTCAGGGGCAATTTCTGAGCACATAACCAGTAGTAACCTCTGAGCATCAAATGAGTATGGCCCCCAAAAAAAACAAAAACAAAAAAGACTTACACTTTATGTTGAGCCTGAACATGGCCTAAAACCAGTGCAACCTCACCTCCGTCCATTTTTACTTTCATTCTTAATATCTCAAATATTTCAAATTTCTATACTAAGTCAAAAATACAGGCTCACTGCTTCTTTTTCACACTTTTTTTCCTTCTTTTAGGAATATTCTCCTAGCAAATATTTGTGTAATTGACTTCCACACTTTTTCAAGATTTTGTTCAGATTGCCTTCTCAGAGTTTTTCTTTGACTGTTTTATCTAACAACTCAGTTTCTCTCTCAACATTTTTTCACTTGTTTTTACACTTTTTATTGCTTTTGGTGGTACCAAGGAGGAAATACAAGTCCTCACCCATATGAGACCATGTTCACACCTGATTCTTCTTTTCCCAGAACAATTTTAAATGCTCACCACAATTTATTAATTGTACTACTCCACCCATGTTCCCAATTGTTCCCTCTGGTAGGCAAAGTTTGTTTTGTCACTATCCACAGATTTATTTATATTTGCATTATTTGTCAATTCATCTGAGTTCAGTTTATTTATTATGCACTTCATTAGTAATGATTTTCTTTGTCCAATCTCCAATAAAGCATTACCTGATCTTTTCTACCCATTTACTCTTTGCCTCCTAAAGTTGAGGCTTATTGAATTGTCTTATTTAGACTTCATGTCCCTTGCTTACTTATGGATATTGATTGATGTTGAAAACAGCAAGCGATTAGCAGATAGAAAAGTGTAGGTCACATATTTAGTACCCCCTTGTTTCCTGAAGTTTTTTTGAATATGTTTCAGCATTGCTGCCATTTTATTTAGGACCACAGAATATTTTGTTACTCTTCTTTTCCTTTTCTTGCTCCTCCTCCTTCTCCTTTTCCTTCCTTTATTTTAGGTTCTTTTGGAGGACCTGCCTAGTGGTGCTATGACATACTCCTGGATTTATACTCAGGGATCATTCAAGGCAGTTATTCCTGGCTTTGTTTTTAGGAGTGACTCCAGACACTGGACGTGGCCATATGCCTTGGTAAAGAATCAAAACTGGCTTTTGCAAACAAAGCGAACAACTTAACCCTTAGACACTGTTTACTTACTTTCAGATTTAAAATGGGAAAAGACTCCCATTGTAGTTAATTTTAGTTCCTCATGATTTACTGATTTCTTTCACATTTCTATATAAAACTATTTTAACTCTTTTTATTTAGGAACATGCTGTTTATATTTTCTTATCTTCTTTGAAACCTAAATTATTCAACTTTTATTCCCATGACTTGAATATATTTGTTTTTTCATCTAACTTTGTAGATAATATAGTTCAAGTAGAGAGGTGTGGAAGGTAAATGATCCCCCAACCTATTAAAATGTCTGCATTCTTATTCTGTGAATGTTTCACCTTACATGGCAGTTAACACAGGTTTTACAGATGACATTGACAATGTGTTTAAGAAAGTGAGATTATTCTGGATTACCTGAGTCAAGTCAATTTAATGTGAAATTTTGAAAACTGAAAAACTTTTCTGGTCAATTTAGAATGATGAGATAAGGAGAAAAAGAAAGGAAATATGAAAAGCAAAAGAGTCATTTCATTTCATACAGCTGATTTTATAAATAGAAGAGGCCATTGACCAAGGAGTATAGTTAGACTGTAGAAGCTACAAAGATCTGGCAAGGTAAGGGAAGGGACTTGGTCCTAAAACCACTAGGAGATAAATGTTTTTCAATAGTTTAACATTAAAATATCTGATCTTCATTGAAGCCCTATGAATTTTTTTAAATAATTAGGAGTCAAAAAATAGTACAGAGGGTGTTACTTGCCCAGTACACAGCTGACTCTGGTTTGATAATGAGCACCTCATATATTTCTCAGCATCATAACCCTGAGCCATGAGCATTGACAAGTATGCCCAAAACCAAATATACATATATTGGTTTCCCTTTTTGATTTCTTATTCACTATACTCTCCACTGAATTTTAATATGGCAGCAGGAATGTGCAAGAATAAAAATATCCATGTTTTAAGTGAGACTTCCCTAGGCACCATGTTTCTAGCCCCTCAGGTGGTCAGGTGGACGGGTCTGATGAAGCAGGGTAGTGGCAGAGAAATAATACACCAAGCCAGTGGAGACAAGATTTATCAGTCTGCTTTGTGCTTTATGGCATGCCTTTCTGCCTTGTGCTCTCTCTGGCCGCCCCCCACCCCCTACAAAGCCAGAACTAGCTGAAATCCTAAACAAAGCTACTCCCTGACTTCCTCTTCTTGGTAACCTTTCCCTTTGATATGTAAATGTCCACCTAGATTATAGAACCATCCCCCACCCTGGTAGATTGGGTTCTAAAGAATTAAGAGAGTGCAGTTCTGGTTTTGGAGGTGCAGAAAAAAGCACATGGCAGAGAGAGCACACGTCAGAGAGGGCTATAGGGCAAAAAGCATGACTTTGATAAAACTTTAGCTCAATGGCTTGGTATTATTTCTCTGTCGCTACCCTGCTTTATCAGACCCTGCTGCATGGAGATTAGAAACACGGCATGTGGGTGGTCTTACCAACTCATGGATATTTTTATTTTACAGGAATGCACTTTAAAATATGATTTTTAACATTATACAAAAGTATAACATTTGCTATGAAAACCACCGAGGTAAATTGTTAGGATTGTAATACAAAACAAATGTATGGTAATAATAAAGCAAAGTCTGGACCCTTCTGAATTTGTATGATGATTTATGTCTGAAAAATTCCTGGGCATGGGAAAACAGGTTAAGAAATCAACTTGTTAATATAATTTAAGAAATCATTGTTTACCTCAACAAAAGGTTTGTGAAGAAACATTTATTTCTACTTTTTTGAAATATTGGGGCTGTTGTGATTATCAAGAAGTGAATTTAGAAAAAAGGAGCATATGTAAGTCTTCCTGCCACAGGTATTTTAGAAACTTTTCACCAAATTAATTTAATATGTAATTAGTCATTTTATAATTCAGGTGCAAAACAATCCACGTTTAAATATACATATATATGTATGCATTACATACTTAAGAATACTAAATATTGAATTTATCAAACTACCTTTTAAAGTGGTTTTTTTTTTTTTTTTTTTTTTTTTTTTTTTTTTTTTTTTTTTTTTTTTTTTTTTTTTTTTTTTTTTTTTTTAGTTTTTTTGTTTTTGTTTTTGTTTTTGAGTCACACCCAGTGACACTCAGGGTCTACTCCTGACTCTGTGTTCAGAGATTGCTCCTGGCTTGGGGGACCATATGGGACGCCAGGGGATTGAACCATGGTCCATCCTGGGTTTGCTGTGTGCAAGGCAAATGCCCTACCACTGTGCCACTACTCGGCCTCTTAAAGTCTTTTTTAGTGCTTTTAAATTGTCAACGTCTGTTTTTCATCCTTAAACAATATTTTTTCAGAAAATATATAATGATATTATGATTCTACACCATCCTCATAAATTTTAAAATATCCTAATTTAAAACTTCAAGTGTGTGATTTTTGTGCGTGTGAAAAGCTTCTATTTGAGCAAACTATATTCTGTTATCCTTAAATAGACTGAATTATCAGTTCAAATGTATAACTGATCAAATTCGGAGAGGGCAATTAAAACTCATCAGCTAGGCAATTATTAATTAGTCTTAAATTTAACTTTCTCAATGGTGGCAGGAATTTGAAGCTCATTCTACATTATCAGAAGTGAAACTAGTTTTTAAACTATGTCCAAAAGTAAATTTACAGAACTACAGCTATATCCTTTAGCTGTCTGCTCACCAGCCAGTTCCATAGATTCTATTTATTTTTTTGTGAGAGAGGTGCTCACCTGGTGACACTCAGGGGTTATTCCTGGCTCTGCTCTCAGAAAT
>PVKC010044210.1:0-11634 GCA_004027635.1 Crocidura indochinensis | reverse complement strand
AACCGATGACCTTTTGCATGAAAGGCAAACGCCTTACTTCCATGCTATCTCCCCGGCCCCTATTTTTCTTTTATTTTTTAAATAATATTTTATTTAAACACCTTGATTAGAAACATGATTGTAGTTGGGTTTCAGTCATGTAAAGAACACCCCCCATCACCAGTGCAACATTCCCATCACCAATGTCCCAAATCTCCCTCCTCCCCATCCCACCTCCGCCTGTACTCTAGACAGGCTTTCTTAAGACTCCTGATGCTGGGGCCAGAGCAATAACAAAGCGGTAAAGCATTTGCTTTGCCCGTGGCTGACCCAGGACAGATCCAGGTTGGATTCCCAGTATACCATACTGTCCCCCAAGCCTGTCAAAAGTGATTTCTGAGTGCAAAGCCAGGAATAACCCCTGAGGGCCTCCAGGTGTGGCCTCCAAACCAAAAATAAACAAACAAGTTAAAACAACAACAAAGATTACTAATCAATGGTCTCTTTCTATAGCTGCTGAATAATATTTCTGGCTTCTCAGGCTATCTTATTACATAGTCATACTGAGAATAGTCTGGTTTCATTATGATACTATATTATTGTTAGTTACTTAAGAACTAGAATAATTGGTCCAGATTTGAAAATAATAACTGGTTGTGTTTGTCTTTCAAAGAAAATCAGAGAGATCTGATTTTCAGATCAGATCAAATCAGAGAGATCAGAGAAACTTATGGCAATACCAATTGACTAACACAAGGTATAGAAGAACTAATTGTATTTTAAGACATATCCAACATTAACATTTGATACTAAGTATAAGGATTATTACAACTAAGTTGTTAACTCTGCATGCTAAGTATATGAAAGCTTGAAGATGAATTGGTTAGGAATTTAACTTGGTTTATTTAACCTCAGGATTTTGTATGGCTTAGAGAAACAGTTACTCTTACCAAAAGTATGACCAAAAGAACTAGTAAACTTACCGATTACAAATCCTAATTAAACTAATCCATGAGAATAGACATTCCTCCTTCCTGAACTGACATGCCTGATAGGGATTTATTTAATGTAAAAGTAATACTTGTTTACTCAGGTCATAATCTTTCTTAATGCAGACTGTGGGCTATCTTTCTGACTTTGAGAAGGTCGTCTGGTAAGTTTTAACAATTATTGATGATATTCACACAATTCATGTAGGGAAATGTATTTTATTTGTTCTTACTACACTATTCCATCAACACCATATCCCACATAAAAAGAACAAATTTTTATTCTTTATAACTATTTTACCTCCTGTGAAAAAATTCATGCACAGAGTTAGGTGGATAATGCCTTACCTATGCCATTTTGAAGACAGAAATTTGCCTCTGTAGCTGCTAAAGAGTCAAATGCACTGGATATTTTAAGAATCATGGCATTGTTTGTACTGCACTAAATACTATTTCAAATTGAATTGACAGAGAGAAAGTTATTTCTTGTTTTGGAGAGGAGAGGTGAATAACTGAGTAAAATCAGAAACACTGTATGTCAGAGAACCTATATAAATCGAGATTTCCAAATGAGAAGGTATTTAAGGTATGAGAAGGTATGTGAGGGCAAAAGAGTAAAATTATTCAGAACTCCATTTCTTCTGAAGGCTGAGGATGGAAAGGAAAATTTATGGTGGAGGAGTAGCAAGTTTGTATAAAGAAGGATCATTTCTTATCAATTAAGTTAAAATTATAGAACATTAATATAAAATATAGGAAGATAGTCATCATTTAAAAAGGCAGTATAAAGGTCTGTAGTGATAGTACAATGGGAAGGGCACTTGCCCTGCATCTGGCTGACCAGGTCTGATTTCAGCATTTCATATGGTCTCCAAGTCTACCAGAAGTAATAAAGGCAAAATCAGGAATAACCCTTGAGCATTGATGAATGTGGGTGGCCCCAAAACTAGAATCAAAAAGTACAAAGGAAGTAAAAATGCTTCATGAGATTTGGCATGAAATAATCAATAACTTTATAGGTCATGGTAGGTAAATAATTGACAACAGTCAACTTCCAAATGGTAGAGACATACAATGAAAGTCTGACTTCTCATTAATTTTACATCTGTTATGGCTCTGGCACTCTTACCTGACTCTTACTCTTACTATTTCCTGGCTGAAGAACTCAGGTTGTTTCTGTCTTGCAACTCTGTCTTCCATTCATTTATAATAACACAGAGAACCAAAAAAGAATAACTATAATTGAACCTAAGAATCCTTGGCTCCTCCATTAGAATGACTAGTTATATACATCAGTTCCCCACTTCAGTCTCCAACTTTACTCAGATTTGTGTATTATGCTGTGAAATAGAAGGATTTTTTCCTATTTATTTGAGAACATTTGGCTATTTCTGCCTGACAATCACAGTTTAAAATCTAAAAGATGTTATAGTCAAATTCTCCTAATATGCACTTCTAAATTCCACCATTCTATTTCTATCAGTGATGTTTGGTATCTGCTATTTTCTTTCTTTTCCAAGCTGCTCATTACAGTAATATTTAATATCCTTATTTTTGTTGAGTTTTCCTGGATAATAGTTGAAATGATTATAGATATTTTTCAAGGCTACAAATGATTAAGATAATAGAACATTATTGACAGTTTTAAAGATGAATGCAAAAAAAAATCCTAGTACCTTAATGATGATTCTTAGCATACTTTAATTTTTTATCCTATCAATTGACGTTTGACTAATGCATGTTTCCTTTGCTCAGACACTTTACATCTCTTACTCTCCAAAATCTATTGGCAATTCAGGTTGGTTTATGCTGTGTTCAACGAAACTTGTTGGCTTATTTAGAAGATGCCTTCCTTTATAAAAAAAAAATGCATTAATAAACAATGACTAGTTAATTATTTTATTGGGCATGTCATAAGCACCTAAATTTCCAATTTCTTAGCTATACTAAGATAGTTTTCCTTTTGACTAGAGCATATTTTTGTTATTGATACAAATACAGATTTTAAAGCTTTATTATCAATACAGATATGATTTTGCAAGTTATATGCTTCCATTTAATTTAATTATAAATATTTTATGAAAAATAAACTAGACTTATAAAATACAAGACTAGAGAGAAAAATCAGAACTCCATAAAGTAGTGAGAAGTTACACTTCCAAAGCAAAGATGCAGAGGCTCACAAAAAAAGAGTTCCAAGGCTCCATTCTCACTTTTTTTTTCTTTTTGCTTGCTTGCTTTCGGGCCACACCCATTGACGCTCAGGGTTTACTCCTGGCTCTGAGCTCAGAAATTGCTCTAAGGTTGGAGGACCATATAGGACGCCAGGGATTGAGCCAGGTCTATCCTGGGTCAACACCGTGTAAGGAAAACGCTGTATCGCTACGCTATAACCCCATCCTTTCCATTCTTAGATGTGTGTGTGTGATGTGTGTGCTATAAATATTCAAAAATAACCATAATATTTTGTCTTTTGGGCCACACCCTGTTACACTTAGGCGTTACTCCTGGCCATGCACTCAGAATTGTTCCTGACTTGGGGGACCATATGGGACACGGGGGGATTGAACCAAGGTCCGTCCTTGATCAGTCACGTGTTAGGCAAATCCCTACTGCTGTGCTATCGCGCCGGCCCCAATAAACATAATATCTTAACAAAATTAAGAACACAGAACTGCTAATCATGTACATTGATTTTTGTCTATCAGATCTCCAGAATGTATGCATCTTATTTAACGAAAAGTAGCTTTGATTAGTAGCTTCCAGATGCCCGAACACCTGGCAAACATCCTAACACTTTTTTCCCCTCTTAGAAGACTGTTATAGAAACAGTACACAAATGGAAGCATGCAAAATTTGTCCACGTCATGATTGTCTTATTTTACTTAGTATAATGTTCACAATTTAATTCCTGTTAATGTACATGCAGGATTTTTTTCTTAGTATAATACCTCATTTTATTACCTTAAATATGCTTCCATTTAACATAGTACCTACCATGCAAGATTTATTTGCTGCATATTTATTTAATAAATTAATTCATGCTAGGTTAATTAGGAAAATGAGGGTTAGCACTCTAGTACTTTTGTAAGTCATTTGTCATTCTAGATCTCTTTTAACTAAGTATGCTAATTTTTCTTTTTACCAACTTCAAAATTTCAATTCCTTTCCTGATCTGACACTTGTTATTCATGGCTACAATAACATCATGAGCCACAGATTTTTGGCATTATAAAATGTTAGCTCACATGAAACTATTTATAGTCACAAACATGGACTTGATATATACTAGCAAATACTTCATATATCTGTGATATTATCATTTGGAGTGGGGGTAATCTCCCAAAAAGAGCTTAGAAGTCCCAGATGCTTCTCATGATGACTCCTGGATATCCATGTATTCAATGCAAGTGAACAATATAGTGCTGTGATGTTCATATTTCAAATTGATTGACTTAGAATTTAATGCTGAGCACAATATCCAGAATATGTAAACAATCCAAATGTCCAATGACAGATGAGTGGAGAAAGTTTGTAGTTAAATATATACATTAAAATAATATACAGTTAAATCTATGACATCTCCACAACAACAAAAACAAACAAACAAAACCCCTGGGATATGGCAATGAGAAAGTATGGAACCAGTGGTTTTTCCCATGACAATATGCTCCAGGAATGGAGAAACCCTGAATCCATTAGGTCATGGAAATTTCCTTACTTCCCCAATACTTACTGTGCCTATACAAAAAAAAAAAAAAAAAGTGGGTAGCACCAAACCCTGCCACGCCATTATTCCTTTTTTTTCTGGTTTTGCTTTGTTTTATTTATTCACTTACTTTTATCTGTTTTTTTTTGTTTGTTTGTTTTTTTGGGGGGTCACACCCGGCAGTGCTCAGGGGTTACTCCTGGCTTCATGCTCAGAAATTGCTCCTGGCAGGCACAGGGGACCATATGGGGCACCAGGATTCGAACCGATGACCTTTTGCATGAAAGGCAAACGCCTTACTTCCATGCTATCTCCCGGGCCTCATTATCTGTTTTTGATATTATTTTCCTTCTCTTTTTTCTTCCACTTTTTTTTCTTTCACTCTAGTGGATATTACTAGGTGATTTTTAAATTTCATTTGCTTATAGTAGTTGATGTCAAATATTCCCTTCTCCTTTTCTTAACCTTTTTATCTCAAACAGAATAGCACAACTTGAAGTATTTTAGACTCATAAATTGAGGGGAGAAAAGGATGTCACCAGGGCCAGTCATATGACCATGCAGTGTAAATAAAAAATGATCAGACTGGAACATCAAACAGAATAGATACCTGACCCACAACAAGCCGCTAAGTGGAGACCAGTTACACTAGTATTCTGTGGGGGGAGAAGGGGAGAGCAAAGGAGGGAGATATGAGAGACATGCTGGGAACAGGAGTGGAGGGAGGACAACATTGGGGGTAGGAATACCCTTCACTCATTGTCACTATGTACCGTAAACAATTCTGTGTAATGACCTTCAGTCACAATAAAAATTAAAAAGAAAAAAGAAACAAAAATCAAGCAATGGATGCAATATGGATTGAATCAGAGCGCTTTACGCTAATGGAAATAATTCAGAGGGAGAAAGATAAGTACAAGATGGTCTCACTCATCTGTCAAATACTGAGAGGTGAAATAAAAGAAGAGCAAGCAGCAAACAATAGCAAACTCTTGGCCAGGGCTTATATTGCATATTGTTTATCAGTAAAAAGATTGAAGACTGTGGGCAAAATGGTGGAAGGTGTAGGGTAATTTGTACTCAAAAACAGCAATTTTAGACATCAGTGTTCTAAATCTTAGCACTATTGAAATCATGTAACGATAATAATAAAAAGTTAATGACTATATGTACATATGTCTAAAATATACTATGTATTTATAGGCTAAATAAACATATGTATACATTTATTAAACTTTTCAGCTGGTTCATCATGAGGGACCTTGCCACACTAGGATGCAGACTTCATGCCTCCTTTCAGCGAAGCCTGGATTTTAGCCCATTTAGCTCTTCCTGACTACATTCTTAAATGTTAAATCTATAGTTTATGCACTGTGAAATTTGAGTTCAAATTTCAAGCTTTGAGTGCCTCACATAGGTATTTCTTTTTTGAACAGATAGTTTATTTTGTCTTTTTTTAGCACAATGTTTTAAATTGTGGGGCCCGGGAGATAGCATGGAGGTAAGGCGTTTGCCTTTCATGCAAAAGGTCATCGGTTCGAATCCCGGTGCCCCATATGGTCCCCCGTGCCTGCCAGGAGCAATTTCTGAGCATGGAGCCAGGGTAATCCCTGAGCGCTGCCGGGTGTGACCCAAAAACCAAAAACCAAAAAAAAAAAAAAATTGTGATATGACTCACTTGTAGGACTGGTAAAATCTATGTAAAATAAACACAAATTTAAAGCATTTAAAAGTTCTTGAGACCAGAGCAATAACACAAGTAAGGCATTTGCTTTCCATGATACTGACCTAGCTTTGATCCCCAGCATCCCAAATGGTCCCTGATTCCAAACTAGAGCAAACACTGAGAGCAATTAGGAGCAAAATCCTGGAGTATTACAGGGTCTGTCCCTCAATAATAAAGTAATTTAAAGAGTATAAAATGGCTATATTTTTATTAAATTAAAATAGTAATAATATGATTTAAGGACTTCATCAACAGGTTTTGTTCTTACCATATACGATTGGGAAAATGTTTTCCTGCATGATATATATCATTGATTATAAGAATTGATGCTATTTTTTCACCATGTGGTGTCAAATGTCAGTCGTATTTAGTTAAGGTTTAAAATTGAATGCCCCAAGTATTTTTATTATGAAATATCATAATTAAATACATGGGGAGTATACATCATCTATCAACTGTTTAATAATTACATTATGGTGAAATACTCTTTTTTAAAGTAAGATGAATAAAAAAAGATCTGCAAGTAATTTTTCTGTTGAATATACACTACTTACTTGCATGCATAATATTGAGTACACACGGCCACTATACTTCCAACTTAAAGTACATATGGATTCACAGTGTTTCACTAATTTTCAATCCACTGGTAAGTTTATTTAATGTCAGGTTTCTTTATATCCTTAAATTAAGTAAAGGTGTTAAAAAGGCATTAATTCCATTTTATATTCTCACAAATGTCTACAATAGCTGTATTACGTAGGAAACAAGACATGTTCAGTTAATAAGTGCCATCGGATTTATATGAAAAGTGTAGACCAATGTTGAGTTATAAATGTGCACTTGAAGGATTAGCCTGTAGCAACAGGAAACAACATGTTCAAGAGATCTCCTTTTTACAACAATAAAATACCTTGAGAATTATGAGAATTATGAGGCTTAATTGAATAAAATTTCGCCACATACATGCTTTTATAATCTCATAACTCTTGCCAAGTTAAAACTTCATCAAGAATTCAACATCAAATAAAATTAATTTTGACACCAGTATTGTGTGGTAACCCTAATCCACACAGAAAGGCATTTTACTAACACCTAATTTCTCAACCAAGTCACATTTTAAAGCTCATTTTAAAATATATTTCTATTCTGTTCATTGCCTTTGAAGAAAGTATCATAAATATTTGGGAGGATAGTCTCTGTTTACCAGAGGGCAAGATTTAAATCGCATATTTTTAGAAGGAAACTTATCTAATATGGACAAAGAATAGGCAGTCACAAAATAATTATGTATATCAGAAAATTATCAATATTTTATAAGAATTATATATTGCTATATGATAATTATTATAAAATTTTTCTTGATACAAATTTATATTGATTTAAACATTTTTTGAATAAAACATTATTAAGGGTTTAGCTCATCATTACACACCATTTTGAACCCAGATGTGGAAAAAATATTCTTTTATTATTTAAATTCCCTTGTATTGAAGCATATCATATAGGAAAAAAGTATCAGTGAATTTTTATAGAGTGATCATTATGAGTAATACCTGCTATTATCATCATCCTCATGATTCATCATACAATGATACGATACAATGTACTCTCACAAAGGAATCTACTATACTATCCTCTACCTCAAACAATTAATATCTTAATTTAAATTTGTATTTATAAATATTTATTGATTTTGTAAGGAAGGCTAGTTTCCTGAGGGCTACTACCTGCATCCTGTAGTCCACATTTGTCATGTTTGTTCCAATCCTGGAATGGACAACTCAGCTTCAGGGCCATAACACAAGAAACAGAAGAATTCATGAGAGAAGATGCATAAGGCCAAGAGGTTTGAGCAGCATCTTTTAGCAAACTGAGCCAGCCAGAAAGCTGAGCTGACCTGCTTTCCCAGCCAGCCTTTATTAGTGAGAGATAATAGAACATTTAAATTAATGGCTTGATATAGTTGAGGGAACTTATGTTAATTAAACCTAGGTGAATCCCTACTCAGACCTAGATGGGAGTTTTTACAACTACAAAAGAGTGTGAGGGGGAAAAGAGAAAACAATGAGTAATATAAGAATCAGGGGCCCGGGAGATAGCATGGAGGTAAGGCGTTTGCCTTTCATGCAAAAGGTCATCGGTTCAAATCCCGGTGCCCCATATGGTCCCCCGTGCCTGCCAGGAGCAATTTCTGAGCATGGAGCCAGGAGTAACCCCTGAGCGCTGCCGGGTGTGACCTAAAAACCAAAAAAAAAAAAAAAAAAGAATCAAATAAATCAAATACATGTCTACAAATAAGGATGAGCAAAATTGAAAATTTTTAAGAGATACATATCAAGTTAGAGTAAAATCAAAATAAAAGGATTAAATACATCATTGCAATGAAAGAATATTCTAAAAAGTCAGTATTGAAAAGAGGTAATTGTCACTATAAATTTTATTTTAGTTAGAGATACAAAAGATTCTAGAGACTCAAATGGAATTATAAAAAATGTCAGAAATACCATCATTATGTAATTATTTGACAAATTAAGACTTAAGAAAACATACTAATTCACTAAAAAATAATTATATAAATAACATTATTTAAGTCAAGTATGTCTGAACAAAAAAGAGAGCATAATAATAATCATAGACAATAATGGAATGGAAAATATGCAGCAATGAAATTTGTGTATCTGACTAAATCAGAGAATCTGTGTTTGATTCACTTCTTTGAAAAACGTCATGGGTATCTTTAGAAGGATAGCAATAAATATGTACAATGCTTTGAGGAGTTTTGCCATTTTAATGATGTTAATCCTGCCAATTCATGAGCAGGTTATGTGTTTCTATTTCCATGTTTCTGCTCTTATTTCTTGGAGCAGGGTTTTATAGTTTTCTTTCTATAGGTCCTTCCTGTCGTTGGTTAAGTTGACTCCAAGATATTTGAGTTTGTATGGCACTTAAATGAATGGGGTTGTTTTCTTAATATCCATTACTTTCCAATGATTATTGGTGTATAAAAGGCCATTGATTTATATGTGTTAATTTTGTAGCCTGTCACATTGCTATATAAATCTCTTGTTTCTAGAAGTTTTTTGGTAGAGTGTTTAGGGTTTTCTAAGTATATTATCATGTCATCTGCAAACAGTGAGAGTTTGAATACTTCCTTTCCTATCTGCATTCCCTTGATATCTTTTTCTTGCCTAATTGCTATAGCAAGTATTTTCAGTACTATGTTTTTGGGAGTGGTTAGAGAGGACAGCCTTGACTTGTACCAGAATTTAAAGGAAAGGCTTTTAGTTTTTCACCATTGAGGATAAAATTTGCAATTGGTTTGTGGTAGATGGCCTTAACTCTATTGAGAAAGGATACTTTCATTCACATCTTGCTAAGAGTTTTTTTTTTACCAAGAATGGGTGTTGAAACTTATCAAATGCTTTTTCTGCATCTATTGATATGATCATGTATTTTTTATTTTCTTGTTGTTGATATTGTGTATTATGTTGATAGATTTATGGATATTAAACTATCCTTGTATTCCTGGGATGAATCCTACTTGATTGTAGTGAATGTCCTTGATGAGGCATTGGATCCTATTTGCCAATAATTTATTGAGGATCTTTGCATCTGTGTTCATCAGGGATATTGGTCAGTTATCTTCTTTTTTTGGCAGCATCTCTGTTGGGTTTTGATATCATGGTGGTGTTGGCTCCATAAAAACTATTTGGAAGTGGGCCCGGGAGATAGCATGGAGGTAAGGCGTTTGCCTTTCATGCAAAAGGTCATCAGTTCGAATCCCGGTGCCCCATATGGTCCCCCGTGCCTGCCAGGAGCAATTTCTGAGCATGGAGCCAGGAGGAACCCCTGAGCGCTGCCAGGTGTGACCCAAAAACCAAAAAAAAAAAACTATTTGGAAGTGTTCCTGTTTTTGTTCTGTCTTGTTTTTAATTACACGAAAGAGCATGGCAAGGATTGGCAGTAGATTTTCTTAAAAGTTTTGAAAGAATTCATTAGTGAGAGGCATTACTTTCTCCAATTTTAAACTGTATTACAAATCAATACTTATCAAAGCAGTATACTGTATTGGAATAAAGACAGATCCTCAGATTAGTGTAATAGGCTTGAGTATTTCAGAGAATGTTCCCCAGACATACAATCACCTACTTTTTGATAAAGGGTCAAGAAATTCCAAATGGAGCAGGAAAGGCCTCTTCAACAAGTGGTGTTGGCACAACTGGTTAGTCACTTACAAAAAAAGCGAACTCAGATCCCCAGCTAACACCATGTATGAAAGTAAAATCTGAATGGATTAAAGACCTTGATATCATGCCTGAAACCATAAGGTATATAAAAAAACAAGCAGGTAAAATACTGTGTGAAATTGAGATTAAAGGCATCTTTAAGGAGGAAACAGCACTCTCCCAACAAATGAAAGCAGAGATAAACAAATGGGACTACATTAAGCTGAGAAGCCTCTGCACCTCAAAGGAAATAGTGCCCAGGATACAAGAGCCACCCACAGTGTGGGAGAAACTATTCACCCAATACCCATCAGATAAAGGACTAATATTCAAAATATACAAGGCAATGATCAAACTTTAAAAAAAACATCTAATTCTATCAAAATATGGGACAAAGAAATGAACAGACACTTATTAAAAAAAGGAGTACAAATGACCAAAAGATACATGAAAAATGCTCCACATCACACTGCGGGCGTCCTGGAAGCCCCCAGAAGGGCCCGGCCAACGAGGAGTCGATGAGAGGCTTCTGGATGACCACATCTTTATTTTGCAGGACTTAGAGCACACCACACCTGTAAAGAATCTGGACAGGTTAATAAAGAAAGAGGCCCAAGGCGAAAAATCCGGTCAAAGGCTTTTTAATGGGGAATGTGCCTTCTTTTATAGACAGGCAAAAGGGGGCTGGCAGAAGTAATGTCAATCACTCTTTTGGCACGCAGGCCATTGGTTTATTCCAAATAAGGAATGAGCACATCACAAAATGGGTGGGATAGAGGAGGTAACATAGTTTTCCAAATATGGAAAGTGGGCAACAGGTGAGGGGCAAAATAACCTTACATTAGCAGTTTCCATGGAGACATTCTGTGACCTTGAGGAAGGGTCTGCAAGTTACATTTCTGAGTTCTAAACATGTTTATGGTTGGACAAAATTTTAAGAAATTGACTTTGCAAAAACAACGTTGCATAGTATAATAATAGATGTTTTTGCCAGCTCAAGTATAT
>PVKC010044209.1:0-11640 GCA_004027635.1 Crocidura indochinensis | reverse complement strand
CTTCCTTCCTTCCTTCCTTCCTTCCTTCCTTCCTTCCTTCCTTCCTTCCTTCCTTCCTTCCTTCCTTTCTTTCTTTCTTTCTTTCTTTCTTTCTTTCTCTCCCTCTTTCTCTCCCTCCCTCCCTCCCTCTCTTCCTTCCTTCCTTCCTTCCTTCCTTCCTTCCTTCTTTCTTTTTATTTTGGCTTTTGGGTCACATCCAGTGATGCTCAGGGATTACTCCTGGCTCTGCGCTCAGACATTGCTCCTGGCTTGGGGGGCCATATGGGACGCCGGAGATCGAACCAAGATCCATCCTGAATCCACTGCATGAAAGGCAAATGCTCTACCACTGTGCTATCACTCCAGCCCCAATGACCTTATTTAGTTATGTTTAATGTTTCTGATCGTCTGAAGAAAGGTGTTTTATTTTTTAAATATTTTTATTTGTGTTTTGGGGCCACACCTGGTGATCCTAAGGGGTTCTTCCTGGCTTTGCACTGAGAAACCACTCCTAGTGAACTCTGGGGTACTATATGGGGTGCCAGGTGTCAAACCTGAGTCTGCTGTGTGCAACGCACATACATCTGTCTGGCCCTTAAGAAAGGTGTTTTAAAGTTGTTTAAAAAAAGTGGATGGTACCAGGAGCAAACAGTCTCATGAACATTGAGTGGAAATAAGAAATGACTTAGACCTAAATACAAAGCCCAAAGTCAACAACAACAGAATCAATATACCCAATCTAAACAAGCTATACACAGAGAGGACCTGTTACACTAGCAGTCCAGGGGACAAAGAGGGGAGGTCTGGGATGCATGCGGGGAACAGTGGCAGAGGGAGGTCAACACTGGTGGTGAGAATGTCCCTAATTCACTCTCACTATATACCTTAAATGTAACTGTGAAAGACTTATAATTCATATTGGTCACAATAAAATAATTTAAAATTAAAAAATTCATTAATTAAAATTATTTTCATATTATAAGGATGGAGTCACAAAGGATACACAGTTTTTATTCATTCATTTACTCATTCACTCATTCATTCATTCATTCTATCCAGCATCCTGTAGAATGGGTCTATGCTCATGTTTCCCTGCTAAATAAATGCACTCTGTAATGAAACTTCCTTTTTCTCCGTGCCTTGAATGTTCCCTGAATTAGTTGAAGCCTGTAAACCTTACATATAATTCTGAAAGACACAATCTAACTTGGCGATGCAGAAGTGTAATTTTTTCTAGCACACAGCTATGTTAGAGATTTCTAGGCTATGGTAGGCTTTCAGAAAGCAGTTCACCTTTAAAGTTCAGGGTGGTTCTCTGTGATGGGTGAAATTGCCACAATGCTGGGCCATTCTCCATAAAAGCCAGGTTTACCCTCAGGTAAGTCCAGAGAGAAAGAAAGTAAGATTTCATATCTATACAGCTGTCTTGGCTTTACATTCTCACTGATCTCTCTCCTTGACCAGTCAAGAGGAAAGCCCAATATTTTGTTGCTAGAGACTACAGGAGGTGGGGGGCATCTCTAGTGAAAATACTCCCCCCCCCCATTCCCCCAGGGACTGGTGTGTGAAACAGCCATGCTTCAGGTCACTGCCTTTGGAATGGACAAGATATGGCATGAACGTGCTGTATTCTGGGTGGAGACAGTGTTAAGCCATCTCCATTTGTTGCTTAGGTGAATAGATGGGAGGCAAGGGAGGAATCCTGGGACACCATGTTGGAAGTTCATGCCATTTCTTAGTTTTCTTCTCTGAAAATAAGAGATTGTATTGTACTTCTCATGATTTGGCTTTGGATTTTTTTTTTCTCTGTGAGAAGTCATTAATAATGCAAGTACTAACAGCAAAGAAAAAGACCCCCCTCGTCTATGTTACTTATTTAATTGGTGATTGAGAAAAATAATGTTGAAATGATTCCCATTTCTACTTAGCATAGTATTGCTTTAGTCTATGAGATAAAAAAATGCCTCTGAAATAATATGGTCACTGAATATGATTTAAATATAAATGAAAAGAATATGTTTAGGTCCAGGCAGATCTAGGTTTGGATGATGAATCTGGGGTTCTCTCACCCTATGACAAGCAGAGAGAGTTCACTGTGTGGTCCTCCTGACCTTGTTTTCTCAAATCAAGGTGGGAAAATAATACTATATACAGGAATATAGTGTGAAGAAAAACAAAGTGTAATAATAAAATAGTTAACTTTATACATTCATGAATGAATTAAAATTTCTTTTCACTTTTAACAACAGAAAAATATTTTTGGTAAATAAATATACATAAAAATGGACATATTAATATTGACATTGTGGTTTTATAAAAACAAGATACAAAACTTTTGGGGGGGGGAATTTATACCTGAGGGTGTTCAAGGTTTACTCAGAGCTGAGCACTCAGGAAACATTTCTGGTGGGGGCTCCAGGGACCATATTTGATGCCAGGAATCAAATCTGGGTTGGCAGTGTGTGAGGTAAGAACCCTACATTGTGTACTATCTTATCTCTCCAGCTCTACAAAACATTTTTTTCAACTCTTCAGGATTTAGTGAAGCAAAGAAGAGACTGTTATTAATTTACAGATGAAAAAGCACTACAAAGAGTCTGAAAGTTCCTTAAAAGTCTAACTTTCAGTAGTGGTAAGTGCATGGTTACCTCCCTTTGCCATCAAGGCAGTCATTAAATCCCGAAGAGGGGCTGTGTGCTTTGCAGAGATCTCAGAGGTTCATGAGCCATTGGCTTCTACATTTTCTCATGATCCATCCATCACTTATGTGGACTACCTCAAAGCATACTGGTGGGGAACGGGGCTGTCTTTGATTACCCAAAAGAAGCATGCTTAGGAATGCAAACTTGGGCCAGAGAGATATCACATGGATGTACATGGAATCTATTATATTGAGTGGAATAAGTCAGAGGGAGAGAGATAGACACAGAATAGTCTCACTCATCTATGGGAATTAAGAAAAACAAAAGACATTATTGTAATAACACCCAGAGACAAGAGAGATGAGGGCTGACAGGACTGACTCACAATATGAAGTGCACCACAAAGAGTGGTGAATGCAGTTAGAGAAATAGCCACACTAACAGCTATCATGACAATGTTAATGAGTGAGATAAGTAGAATTCTCTCTCCAATACAGGCAGGGATTGGGGGAGGAGGGAGACAGGGAGCATTGGTGGTGGGAATGTTGCACTGGTGAAGGTGGGTGTTCTTTTTATGACTGAAACCCAGCTACAAACATGTTTGTAATCATGGTGCTTAAATAAAGATATTTTTAAAAATAATAAAAAAAAAGAAACTCAACTATGAACATCTTTATAATCACGGTGCTTAAATAAAGATATACTAATAATAAATGAAAAATATAATAATAAAAAAGAAATGCAAGCTTGATAAACTTTGGAAAGAAGACTGGCAGCATGTCCATGCCAACTGCAAAATAGCAAAGTTTGTGGCCTACCAACCCATGCCAAAAGGGGTGGCCGATCAACCCACCTTTCTCTTCCTGGGAATGGGCTCATCGAAGAGGAGATTGCTGGCCTCCGCCTCGTCGATGCCATCGTCGGGGGGCGCGGGGCTGCGGAAGGGCTTGAAGCTGTCGGCCGACAGGGGTGGTGAAGGTGTGGACGGGTTGGACTGGTCGCTGGGGGCACTCCAGCTCCAGTAGCCACTGCTGCTGGTGCTGGAAGGAACGCCTGCTCCCTCTTTCCAGGATCCACTGAGGCCCTCTGTGCAAGACACACAAACAGCAGCATGAGAAACTGGGACGGAGAAGAGGGGGAAGCTGAACCTCTGATTCTCTCCCCCTGCAAACTCCCACAGCCCACCCAATTATGTGCCCCATTATTATGGATGTATAATATTTTTGTATTATAATAATATACTATTATACATTTATAAGTATGTATAATATATACATTTTTAAATTTCCTATATTTATGCCCCCCAAAAGAGTCACGTTATAGCTTATAAGCATTTGATTATTTGAACCACACGAGGACAGGTTCTTAAACAATTTTGAAACACTACCCCCCCTCTTCACTCTGCAGCTCTAATTTGTTAGGAATATCATGGGGGTCATAAATGACAGAAAGGCGGGGGGATCTCTTACCAAATTTGGCATGCTGCAATATTTAAGAGGGAAATAAATGCCAGAATGTTGTTTTTTCAAGCTGGACATGAAACAAAACTGACCCTCTTTCATGTTTACTTTGAACTTCTCTTTTTCTCATTGGAACTTTTAGTATTTAAAAGATATAAAAAAAATTTTGGGGAGGGGTTTGGTTTTGGATTTACTCCCGGTTCTGTGCTCAGGAAGCATGCCTGGTGGGGCTCGGAAGAACCATATCTGGTACTGGAAATTGAAATTGGGTCAGGTATACATCACAAGGCAAGCACCTTACCCCTTTATATTATCTCTCTGTCTCACATTTTAACTTTTCAAAGGTTGTTTTTTCACAGAACTGCGATCCTTGGAGCATATTTATAGACAAAGTTAGTCTAGGATATAAAAGCCTTAAATAATAATTTCTGGATAGTTTCCTAAAGCAATTTACCAGGCTGCTTATTTTAGCAAATAAGGGTGCTTAACATTTGGTGAGTGTTTTATATCCTCATAAAACCCATTCAGACAATCTTATGAATTCTCAAAAACAAGTGGCTCTTGGGACTAGCACATCCACTTTGTAGATAAGAATACTGGACTTGCTACCCGATCAGTATACAATCCTGGGAACCAAAGCTGAAAGCCTGGTCTACCAGTTGACCTTCAGTTTTCTGACAGTTTCCTGAACTTCTGTCTTTGTTTCCCACAAAGCTGAGATCAGAGATGAGTTTATTGGTGATAATTAGGAATAAGATTGGAGCTACAATTTACCTTCTCATCTGAGGGCAGAGACATGATGAAATGTTTGCTAATGTTACAGTTCGAACGCCCAGTGAGAATGTCTTCCAGGGGATTCTTTTAATCTATGAAGATCTGCTTTCCTATTCAAGATGCCCAAATCATAATTAGCATGTTCACAAATTCTAATTTTTGGAGGGAATAATTTCTACTCCATATTTATGTGCATGTTGAATATGTTAGAACTGTATTCTAACTACAAGAGGAAAAAAATCCCCAAATACCTCATTAAAAACATGTTGCTAGCATTCATATAATTAGTAATGAAGTGAAGACAAACATTATGGAAAAATGTCATGCCTACCTTCTGCTAATTGTAGACTTCTAGCATTTTCTTCAACTGTGTCAACTGAAAAGTTCAGTGCAAAAAGTGAAGTTCTGAGTTGAAAGAGCAGCACTAACTTACCCATGTCATTAAAGCAATACTCTAAGAGAATCAAATGGTCATTTTTATGCAAGCTCACACCTTGCTAGCATCAACAAAATCAAATTAGCATCTCACACTCTGCAGTCTACACAGAGACTGATGCACTCACCAGCCCCGAGTAGCCTATTAGAAATAAGAAAGCTTCATTAACTAGAGCAGACCTTCAAGATGTGTCTACTAAAAGGCCTTAGGTAATGTTACCTGGTGTGACAAACTCACTTGGCAGACCTAGGAGGCTTATAAATAGACTGTAGCATGTCCTTGTAAAATAAAATAAATGCACAGCACTAGATGTGTAATCATGTTAAATGTGAGGAACTGAATTTGTCTTGCAAGCCAACTATTATTACAGTGACTCCATTACTCTGTACCAATGCCCAAAGTTAATTTTCTATTTCTGAATGACATTTACTGTTGAACACTCAGCAGCAGGACAAAGTGAAAATTTTCAGAAAAAAATTTCTCAGTCGATTCATAATATTATTATAGAATATTATCTCCTTATCTTAAATAAGGATTTGCCAAAAAATACAGATTGGCACTGTGGGAGACTCACATCCTAACAAAATGGTCCTTGTCAGAAACAGAAAACAATCCTAGCAGTTTCCCAAAATCTACTTAATACATAATAACTAAGGAAAGAATCTTTATAGCTCAGAAGAGTGTATTCATTATTAAAAATTGTATTACTCGGGGCCCGGGAGATAGCATGGAGGTAAGGCGTTTGCCATTCGTGCAAAAGCTCATCGGTTCGAATCCCGGTGCCCCATATGGTCCCCCGTGCCTGCCAGGAGCAATTTCTGAGCATGGAGCCAGGAGTAACCCCTGAACACTGCCGGGTGTGACCCAAAAACCAAAAAAAAATGTATTACTCATTTAAAATTTTTCTTTCTGTTATGCACAAAGTCTGAGATACCAGACAATTGAGAATGAATAACTGGATAGCTATATTTAAAATAATGATGACTACTAAAAACTCTCTTAAGCTATTTTATGAAAACTATGCTAACGAAAGCTTTCTCTTTCAAAAGGACAAAAGGTGTGAGCCTCTAATACAAAGGGACATAAAACTTTTCTCAATAATCAAAAAGAATCTTGTTTTTTTTTTTTTTTTTTTTTGGTTTTTGGGTCACACCCGGCAGCGCTCAGGGGTTACTCCTGGCTCCATGCTCAGAAATTGCTCCTGGCAGGCACGGGGGACCATATGGGGCACCGGGATTCGAACCGATGACCTTTTGCATGAAAGGCAAACGCCTTACCTCCATGCTATCTCCCGGGCCCCATCAAAAAGAATCTTAATGTAAAATGATAATTATATTAAAGCTTACTTTCTCTCCTTGGCGAATTCTAGAAGTTTCTGCAATTCTTTTTTCTTAAAATAGCATTTGGGGGAGGATTTCGTTGGACTTTGGTGTAATCCTTCCTTAACAGCATTTCCAAACTGAGGATTAGGATACTAGTTTGCCAAGGGGCCCTTCAAATCAATAGAAATGGTAAAGCTCAAGTCAAGAACATCTTGTCTTTTCTAAATAGAAATGTGGCTTTAACCTTGTGGTGAATCATGATGTAAGGCCCAGGTTATTCATTGGACTGACTTGGGTTTCCAGCATCTTGAGCAATTTTCCTATGGACGATTTCAATGCATTTTAGACATCAACAAATTAATTGAAATACCTTATGCCTCCGACCACATTCTCTGTGACTCACAGCTCAGTCTCAAAATTGACTAGGCTGGCTTTTGAGAAGAAGTTTTTCCCTGTCTGCTAAGTTTCAATCAGTGAACATTTCAATGAAGTACCCTGAGGGCTTCCTACCTTGAGTCTACTGTGAATACTTTTGCTAAAACCACCAACCAGCTTGTGATGCAGAATTCAGTCTTTCTTATTAACTGACTTTCTGAAACATCAATTGTCTCTTCCGGAAACATGCTTTGCTTTTCTAACACATCCCCCTCTCACTCCTCAGGTGCTTCCTAGCTAGATTCTTTCCTCTTATGGAGGAAAGAATTATGGAGAGCCTCACCACTTCCTACTTTAGTTAAATTTACTAACACTAACACTCGCAATAACTCATTTTTTTTACTGTCCACTTCTACACAGATTTCAGAAGGACAATGAACCTGATTCATTGTCCTGAGAGAGTTCAGAAGGAGCTTGTCTCTTCTCATAATTTCCAAATAGTACCTTCCGATTTTTATCCCCAGCTCAAAGTTCTTTTCCAGACATCTAAAATCTATACTAGATACTGCCCCTTAAATGATACTGTCTAGGGGCTGGAGAGATAGTACAGAGGGTAGGTAGGGAGTTTGCTTTGCTGATTCAGGTACTATCTCTAGCACCCCTATATGGTCCTTTATGTCCTGCCAGGAGTGACTCCCTAAGCACAGAGCCAAGAGTAAGCCCTGAGTATTGCTGAGTGTGCCCCCAAATAAAAATGGTCCCAACTATTAGACATAGGTATTATTTTTCTTTAAGCTTGTTTCAAATTGAACCTATTACCTATTTCAAGCATCTCATCCTTTGCCCCAAGCTTTCAGCAATATCTATTGAGTCTTTGTTTCCTGTCTTAAGGTCTCCTTGCTGAACCATGTCAAATGCCTGGAAGTTATTCTTACTCTTTTCTATATATTTTATGTCCATCATCCAGTCCTATTGATTCTACTTCTTCAAGTCCCTCAATTATGCCGTGCTCATCTCTACTATGACCAACAAGGTTACGTTCACCCACATGCTTTTAATTTCTTTTACACTTGTGCCTCTAAACCCAGTTATAATTTCTGAGTGTATATCCCCTTGGAATCTTTAGTAGGTTTTCTTTACCTTCTAAGTGATTTTTTCCTATCTAAGAATAGGGAGTCTGCTTTAAATTATATATTCAAACCATATCATGTGGCACTTGAAAACTATGCTCTAAATGAGTGGGCAAAACACTATCTGATTAAGGAATTTGGGATAATACATTTTCAAAATAGTTTCATCTTAAGAGTTCTTTGATCCAGCTCCCTTTCCATAAACAGAATTATAGAGAAAATAAATTCATTATAATCTCTATTTTCCTGTGGGCCCAAGAGAGATAGGACAGCGGTGTTTGCCTTGCAAGCAGCTGATCCAGGACCTAAGGTGGTTGGTTCGAATCCCGGTGTCCCATATGGCCCCCCGTGCCTGCCAGGAGCTATTTCTGAGCAGATAGCCAGGAGTAACTCCTGAGCGCTGCCGGGTGTGACCCAAAAACCATAAATAAATAAATAAATAAAAATCTCTATTTTCCTGGGACAAGAGGGAGCTTTACAAAGATTTGTTTTCAAAAGGTGGTGGACCTCAAGAGATGTGAGTTGAATGGATACTTGTATCAATGAAATCAGGGAAATCTCTGATGGATGCCAATAGATTGGGGGCTTACATCTCTTCCATAGTTCCCTTTCTTTACTGCTCCATGGGGGAGGGCTAATTGCTTCTTTATTTAATAGGCATGAGACAACTTAAAGAGAGACTATGCTTCTGGATACTAGGAGCTCTTCCCTTGGTCCTACACCCCAGGCTTACCATTTGTGCGCACTGGAGGGCTTCGAACTAATGGGCTGGTGGACAAACTGGTTAGTACCATTGCTGCTGTCACCTTGTCCATGTCCAATTCCTCTGAAGATTTCCTGTAAAACAGGGAGGGAGATCGTTAATAGAGCTGATCTTAGCTATTGTGTGACACACTACAGAGTAGTTGTTATGAGACACAACTATTCCTTTGACTTATCTACATGAAAGCCAAAATTTTGTTAACAGTATTGCAGAGATGAGAGAGCTGAGATGAAGTGATTCAAAGTCACATGGATTGAGAAGAGTTTATTTATTAGACAATAGTCTAACAAGTATTAATTGAGAGTACAGTAATGAGTGAGGCTTGTAGGAGAGAAATGCAACAAACTAAAAGGATCAGCAGGATTTCTGATAGTGACAAGTTATTTTCAGGTCTTCAGTTCTGAGAAAGAGAATGCACTCAGCAGGAGGCCACTGTGTAAAGGGTGGGTGAGGGAACAACCAGGGGATATCTGAAGAATGGCTCAATGTTGAGAAGGGGAGAGAGTACAGAGCTACCCATATGCTCCTCTGTCTATGAACATTTAATATTATTATGAGTGGAATGCTAAGTTAGTGGAAGGTTTTAAGTAGTCCTAGCAGCACAATTTGATTAACATTTAAAAATGCCACTGGGACTAGAGACATAGTTTGGTGGACTGGAATATATGTCTTGTGTGCAGAAGGTTGAAGTTTAATTCCTGGTACCATAAAATCCTATGTATACTGTCTCAAATGAACCCTGAGTACAGAATTGGGAGTAGACCCTGAGTACAGTAGGTGTGGCACAAAATTTAAAACTATCAAGGAGGGAGATGGGGCTTAGTGGTATAACATATGTGAGACTTTCTTTTTTTTTTTTTTTTTTTTTTTTGGTTTTTGGGTCTCACCCGGCAGTGCTCAGGGGTTACTCCTGGCTCCATGCTCAGAAATTGCTCCTGGCAGGCACGGGGGACCATATGGGGCACCGGGATTCGAACTGATGACCTTTTGCATGAAAGGCAAACGCCTTACCTCCATGCTATCTCCCAGGCCCAAGACTTTCATATGTTAGATCCTGAGTTCAATTCCTACCATTGGAAAAATATCACTAAAAATATTTTCCTGAGAAAGCTAAAGAGATGGCTGTAGAGTGGAAATGAAGCAGCAACAACAGTTGCTGAGAAATATGTGCTAGGAGTCCAGAAGGGAAGAATTACTGGCTTGAACCAGGGTTAGGGTAGTGACGGGTGATCTGGGAGATCTGGATATGAGAGACTATGGAGTGACCCCTATCCGAGGGGTTTGTCTGAGCATTACCTAGAGTCATTTCCTCGGGTGGATGAGGAAGAACTAGAAATGCTATTAGAGAGGTTTAAATTCCAGAGCTCTGCTCTGTTGCAGTCCATTAGAGGAAGGTGAGGTGTTAGTAGCTACTGTGTTGTTCAAGTGAAGAGCCACTGGTAATCAGTGAAGCCAGAGGTTACTCTAGTTCATTCATTTTGCCCAGTTAACTCTGAATAAAGGCCCATAAACTAACGATCACTGCGTGTGGAGAGAGCCTTTTAAAGCTTATTTCAATCATAAATTAATATAATTTAATAATCATAAAATTAATATGATAGGAAAAAAAAGTGATGTATACCAACACCAGATAAATTGGATCACCTTCTGAGAAATGAACATTTTAAAATTAGGAACAGTTGAAGCAGCACAATAAAAGATTAATAACAAATGAATTGTCACTTTGATAAATGTGGTTTTCATTCACATGTTTTAAAGCAATGAATTCTTAAAGATAAAAAGCATCGCTTATAACAGAGTGAGAAGGAGTTTCTTCATTTTATCCTAAATTACAATTTGGCCCATAACTATTCAACATAACGCTAAATTATTTTTATGCAAATTTTACTCTTTCAAAGACACCCCAAAGATGGGGATCCTGGAAACTTTCATACTTCTTTGCAAAGCACCTTATGATTTTTCTCCACAAAAAATTCAGATAAAAGACAAATGACTAATTTAAAATCCTAGCAATTAAAAATAATCTTGGAAAGCAAGAGTACACAATGACACTCTACAGAGTTTTTTTCAGACAATTTCAGTCAGGAAGGGAGTCTTAAATGTTCTGCTCATTCAACTGGCAGAAGGATTTAACAACATCCACTGTTTATATTGTACTAGCAAACAGGAGTAAAGGCGATGCAAATTTTCTTTTACAGAAAACCAGCCATTTGCAATATCATTGAGGAAAGAACATAAAGGTAATTTGAGCATTTCACAGGCTCAGTGTTAATGTAGTAATGGTCAAGGGAGAAAGTAATAACTGAAGAGTTTTGAGGAAGAAAGACTTGTTGTATAGATAGTTATGTAGACCCTCAGTCCAAACTGGTTGTCTAGCCTAGAGATCTAGCTGTTAGCATTACTATACAGGCTGGGGGTACACCCGAGCAAGCTGCTCTATTATCTCTGCCAAGATTGAATTACAGAAATTTTTCTCTCTCTGTCAGTCCTTTTTCCCCCTCTCATTAACAAAAGTGTTAAGAATCAGGCATGAGAGATAGTACTCTGGGTAGTGTAATTACCTTGTAAGGGCTGAGCCAGATTTAGTCTCCAGTACAAAATATGGACCTCTGAGCTAGGCTCAGAGGAGTGACCTCTGAGCACAAAGCCATGAGTAAGCCCTGAGCCTAGGTAAGTGTGGCCCAAAGCACCTTTCCACAACACCCCACACTCCAGAATCAGGAGTAGAGGAAGGTTGACGTTCAGCTCAGAAAACGGTT
>PVKC010044208.1:0-11632 GCA_004027635.1 Crocidura indochinensis | reverse complement strand
AGGAGTGATTTCTCAGCACAGAGCCAGATGTACTGTAAGCTCTGTGCACCAAAGAGTTTTATTTCATATATTTTTCTTATTCAGTGAGATGTACACTTCTTCATCTTTGAATTTAACTTTCCATAAACACTGGATGAACAAATGAATAAGCCGCTATTTTTATTTGTTAACTGCGGTCGCATAACAAATTGCCGCACAACTTCTCAGGTTCAGTGAGCAATAGTGCTTTATTATCTTGTGTAGTTGATGTATCATAAACTTGGAACTGGCTTAGCTGAGTGGCTCTGGCTTAGAATCTATTATGACTTTATAATCAAGATATCTTGATCTCTCCTCAGGACAACTCCTGTGTGCTGATAACATAGTAGCAGTTTTATGATAAGGAAAAAAAACCCAGATTCTAAATAGATCAAGGCAAAAGCTGTGATATGTTTTATTATCTGACCTTAGAAGTCACACATCATCATTTTCTCAATAGTCTGTAGGTTGAACAGGTTAATGCTCTCTAAAATAGGGCATGTTCACTAAGAGACAATGATAGTCGAATACTTCTTGTAGGCTGGCTAATAAATATTTCGGACACTATATTTTTATAAAAGCTTTCACATTTTTAAATCGTTTTATCATCTGTTTTAAATCTTTCATCATAGCAAAAAAATGGTAGCGTACCAATGCATTCTCATTGTTATGGTTAGGAACTATGTTCTCAGCAATCTCTGGAAATATACAATGAACTCAAGAATGATGCTATCATATCTGTCTCTCTGTAAATTTTTCTGCTTCCAAATATCCTTATTGAAAAATCCTAAGCAGATACTGATGAGGTATACAACAAAAAGCATCTTTTTCAGTCTGCGATTTGCTTTAAGTGAGAACTTTCCAAAGATTCAGTTAACATCAGTAAATCCCTTTAGCACAAGTAGTAAAAGTCAGTGGCAGAAAAATCACAAAGCATGAAGTAATCCACATGACACTGTCATTCTGATATCTTAGAAAAAAATATAAGCAGTGAAAAGGAAAGATTCCTCTGAAAAACAATGTACAATAATGTACAAGCTCTCCTGGCAAAACAAAAACCTGAAATCAAATACAATGTATGCTTATGCTAGAATGGCTATTACATTGAAAATTAAAAGTGATTTTCTATAATATAAAGCCATTACAGCCCATAATAATAATAATGACTAAATTGAGGCCAACCTGACAGAAAAGCATATTATGAGAGTGTGATGGAGGGGGATTAGACCTGAATATTTTAAAAAATACAATTAAAAATTATCTATAACTTGCATTTGTTTCTTTCATATGTGTTTACCTTTACAATCTTTTTAAAAATTGAAGTACAGTTGTTCCCCTTCTGTTTTAAAGCAGTTAACTATATGCCAATAGGGAGATAATCTTAATAGTTGGTAGTAGTAAATTATTTAAAATGGAGAACATTATTGTTTCCTCATATGTTGCCCAATTTAGTCAATCCTGGATAATTTATGTCTGGAGAAACGTTTCTTCACAGATGGAGGAAAAGGAGAAAAGAGCTCTCAGCTTTTCTTTTTTATGTGCCAGGTACTGTGTGAAACAATCTACTTTTATTACCTCATTTGATCTCCAGAACAAGCTCATGAGAAATAATCTTAGTTATAGAGAGAATGAGGAATCTAAAGATTGGAGCTAGTTATGCTATGGTTAGAGCCAGAATTTTGTTTGATTACTGAACTATTTATCCTTTAAATGCTGTCTTTAAAAATAAGTAAGGGCTTAGAAAATACTACATTGCTCAAGAAGTAGATAAATGTAAAACTATCAGATCATTTTTAACTAGAACTGGAAGAGCTATAAAACTAGAAAAGAATAATTAAGTCACACCTTATTCTCTTAAAAATGAAAAAAATTAAAAAATTTCTAAATAATATTTCCAAAGCATTAACATTTCTCTCAGGTAAATACAACTATATTTAATTAAATATATATTTTATTATTTTAGTTACATATTATACAAGTGAAATACAGGTGGGATGATAAGTTATAACTTATTTCAATGTTCACTTTTTTGTTTGAGACAATTGCCAAACTATATGATTAAAATTCTCTTCTGGCTTTGTACTCAAAGTTGTCTTTAATTTTTCAGTCAATTCACTTGACTTCATGACCCCTAAATAATACCTTGAATCCTGTAGGAAACTATCCAATTATCATCCTATCAATGTGTTTCAAATATTGAAATAATAGCATCTTAATTTTTGGTGTCAGTATTTCAAAGGGAGGGAAGTATTTAAAGGGACTTGTTTTTTTAAAAAGAAAACCTGTGAGAATTCTCCTAGCTTCATGACTATCTCCATAAAATAATGGAACATAACATTATACATTTCTTACTCTTTAGAGCATTTACCAATTTTGACAACTGCTTTAGATTCCTCATTCACGTGTGAAAGTTGTGTAGTACCATGAAGTGCTCTATTTACTGGTTTTATGTTTCAGGTAACTCCAGTCCTCTTCATCTATTTTAATCTTTTGTTTGCTTTCTAGTGATCAATCCACATACATTTTATGGTCCAGTCTAGGTGATTCATTGTTCAATTAACATTTCTTGCCTTCTATAAATTATTCCTCAATTAAGTTTAGTGTAGGGTAATTGGTTTAACCTGTACCAGCTTCCTCCCATCTGCATTATCTTCAAGACTCTGTCTCAGAAATTGTGCTGTTCTTGATATCATATGCACTCCACATGCACTTTTTCTTCCAATAAAGAATATACTATTGAGGTCAGAGAAAAGGTCATCTACTCCCTTCAGGTCAGTGTCTGGCCATTAACACAGCATTTTGAGTTCTTCTCAAACTCATTACTATTTTAATCTTCATGAACTTATGAGAATCTTCCTGTCATATAGAATAAAGACAGAAGTTTATCACCTCCACAGATTGCCACAACAGAAGCTCTGCTATCTGTAGCTGATTTTTCAGGTGTCCTTAATTTTTATAGAATTGCACAACATCAATTTAATCCTTTATAGACTGAATTGGCAATTCAGCATTTAAATAAGTTTGATCAGGACTAAAGGTTTTGATGACTGTGGTATGCACATATATCTGGATAAACATAACCCAAATGAAGTATAATGCAAATACAATTGGGAAGCTTAATTTTTTCAATGTTTAGCCAGAATATTTAGCATCTAAGTTGCTCCGGAATTACAATTTTTTGAGATTGGAGAATCAGCCAATCTCCAGGAGACCTGACTTCTAGACAAAATTTGGCACTACCTAGTTTAGTGCATTTGAATTTTAAAGTGCATATACATTACCCCTGGGGTCTTGTTAAATTGTAGTTTCTTTTTTAGCCATTCTAAAATAGTGCTAAATTTAGAATTTGCTAAAAATTTCTAGATGATGCTGATGCTTGTATATACCATTTTGAGTAGCGAATTTTTTAAGCTTTATTTATTGATTAATTGATTGATTGGTTGTTGGCCACCCTCAGGGGTGTTCAGGTGTTATTCCTGGCTCTGCATTCAGAAATCACCCCCGGTAGGCTTGGGGACCATATGGGATACCAGGAATTGAACCCAGTCTGTCCTGGGTCAGCTACCGGCAAGACAGATGCTCTACTGTTGTGCTATCTTTCCAGTCCCCAAGTAGTAAAATATTGAGCAATTCATTTTGAAAATGTATCTCATTACTTTTTTTTTTCTCCATTTATATGTAAAGTGGTTAGATTCCATATCAGGTAGCGAACATATTCAATCTTACAGCGCTTCAAATTACGCACTCAATATCTCTATTAAGATGTATTAAACTATACCTAACGGTGACTTCATTTGTTGTCATTTTTGAAGAAAATTATATTCTTTTCATGCTTGAAAAATATTCAGAACAAATCGGACCCATAGTTAAAAGAAAGATTTGTGATCGATGAAAAATTTTCTTTTAGTAATTGAATTACAATTTATAACTGACTGATAATAAGATATAAGAAAAATTAATTTGTCAGCACAATAGCTACTTTGCATAGATATATTGCTTTTTATTTTTATACTATTAACACTTAAAATGTTTTATAAAAAAGAAATGTAGTGCATGAAAGCATGATAAAACATATTTGTATGATCTTTTTATAGTTATTTTAATAAAAACACAAATATTAAAATGAAAATGAGGAAAATACTGCATAATATCCACATATAATATATTACCTTATTTTTTATTTTTTTGGTTTTTGGGTCATACCCAGCAGCGCTCAGGGGTTACTCTTGGCTCTATGCTCAGAAATCGCCCCTGGCAGGCTCAGGGCCCATATGGGATGCCGAACCACCATCCTTCTGCATGCAAGGCAAATGCCTTACCTCCATGCTATCTCTCTGGCCCCAGATATATAATATTTTGATTTCCAAAATATTTGTATTTCTACCTGCCTTTTTAAAACTATTCTCCCAGCAATTTATTTTTAGAAGAATTGGATTAAAGTAAATGCTGATTATATACACTGATATTAGAAATTCTTTTAGAGATGATCTTTTTAAGACTGCATTTTTTATGTAACTCTATAAACAACATTGTATTAACCCAGGGATATGTTGGATGATGTTAAAAAGATGCCAAGACAAAAAAAAACACCCAACATTGGTGAAAAAGTATAGATATATTTATATATCTGAAATTACCTTGAGCCAAATGAGCTGGACTCAATCACATCACTATATGAATCTATTTAATTACATGGTTTAAGCATACAAAACATGCTTTCCCCTTCAGTTCTAATACTAAAGTCTTCGAACATTTTGAATGCAGAATGGATATTGTATCTCTGTAAATACTTTAATTTATGCTAGCAAGTTATCAAACTATTTCAGTCAAGTACCTGCAAGGGATTTGTGGAAGGTGTAAAGGTGATACATTTTTTTAAATGAAGCATATCAAAACCATATGACACCACAGCCAAGTGGACATTCAATAAAAATATATTTTGTGAAAAATTAAAATATATAATAGTCGTATTAAATGAAAGTATAACTATATGGAAATTAATGTAAATTAATATTTGCACATAATTAAGGAAAGAGAATGGATATTTTTATTTTAACTAAAATTCTGAAAGCTATATATGTGATTTATATTCAAGACCTAAAATGCCTGGGGTTGTTCTGGTTTCAAGGATGTGAATCATCTAAAAATCAAGAGATGAAAATCCAGGGGGAAGATGTTAAATAATGCATGAATGATATAATTTTATTGTGTATCTCATTAGTAAAATGCTGCAGGAAATAGCAACATTCTTATTTTTTTTTTAAAGATCTCTTTTCTTAGGCACCATTTTTCAGCATCATCACATTTAAAGAATCAGGCAACCTGATGGGAAATCATATAAAGCTATAATGCAGTACAGACAGTTGTTATTCTGTGTATCAAAAGGAAAACTATGAATCTCATTTCTAATTCAAGCTTCAGTCTCATCCTCTCTCTATTTCTCATCTTTTTAATCTTCTGCAACAAACAATTTCAAATAGCTTCCACCTAATAAAATGTAAATTACCTCTGGAGTGCAAAGTTATTACAGTAACTTTATTAGCTCTTGCACTGTATAGAATTCTGGGACTGGCTGATATAAATAATCATCTTTTCTGTTATCTTCTGGATCCCATCTATAATTAATGGTCTATATCACCTTATTGTACAGACAACCATTTATTCATAAACAAATATATGATCTGTGAAGATGCAGTCAGAGTCGAGTGTCCTGAAAAGCAAATGTATCAGTTTTGCCAAGTTTAAAGCTTTTAATTTAATGCCCAATACTGGGTAATCTTACAGTGATATCTGTAGTTGTATGATGCAAACAAATACAAAATAGAGGGATCATTTCTTTGTTCTATTGCAATAATAAAAAAACTATAAAGGGAACAAATTTGAGAATGTGCAAGGAGATTGTAACTTACATCATCATGTACCTTAGGAAATTTGTTATTTACATTACTCACACATAGTTACAAGCAATTTAGCATTACTTGTAGAAGGTCTTTGAATATTACACTTTTTTGTATTTCTTATGCTTTTTTATTAAGGAATTAATGAAAATCAAGAATATTCTATTTTTCCATTCCTTCATGTGCAGACATTTATATAAACACATGAGGTACACAGCATGTAAAATAAACAGCTCAAGTTCACTTGATTACATACATGATTTTATTTGGGTTTCAGTCATGTAAAGAACACCACCCATCACCAGTGCAGCATGTTTAAATAAAAATTTAAAAAAACGAAAAAAAAACCAATATGGCACAGCATATATATTATGCTATGACAGCTAGAGTTGCTATTAGCTGACAATTGGTCATCTGAAATAATGCTTATAATTACTAGTAAGTCTACGGATTACTATACATTCTATGAATGTATGGAGGGAAAGCCAGTAGCCACTGGTCTCTTCACATCAAAATCTGATCGTGACCTTAGCAATTAAGTACCTTTGAGAGAGGTATAATAAGGCAGTATTTCTTTGACCATGTAGCTTATAATCCTTTTAGAAAGTACATGTTTAATAGTGATGTGAAATGCCTCATGCTATTTCTCTGAAAAAGAAATCTTGATATTTTATTGATGAATTAATAGAATAGGTTGATAAATGGAGACTTGAAACACAGGACACTCATTCTTATACATCATCTCTTATCAAAGGAGAGATTTTATATAAAACATGGATGTGTTTTTAAGTGCTTCACAAATAATCTATAACAATGTGATTATAGAACAAAAAATAAAAAATAAACAGCTCACATGAAAATGTCTATGTCAATTGGACTTTATAATGATCATCAATTTTAATTTTTATTTCTTAGTATTAATATCTTTTATTTTAGCAGGCATGGCTGGTTTGGTGAACCACATTCAACAGTACTCAAGGTTTACTACTCACTTTGTACTCAGGAATCACTTCCAGAAGTGGTAGGGGATGAACTAAATTTGGCTGTATAAAAGGCACGCACCTTACAAGCTCCTCCTGTACAATATCTCACATTTGTATTCCTTTTCTGGGGTCCGGGAGATAGCATGGAGGTAAGGCGTTTGCCTTTCATGCTAAAGATCATTGGTTCAAATCCCGGTGCCCCATATGGTCCCCCGTGCCTGCCAGGAGCAATTTCTTAGCATGGAGCCAGGAGTAACCCCTGAGCACTGCCGGGTGTGACCCAAAACCAACACACACAAAAAAAGAATTGTATTCCTTTTCTAATAATTTCCAACCCATCCTCAATTGTTAGAGAAATTTTGACTTAAGTGTTTTGAGAAGATTAATCTAGTGTTCTACTTTAATTCCCGAAATAATGGGGAATTAAAGTCCTGTTATCAAACTTGGGAGGTGGGTAGTACTGTATAATATTTGTTTTAGATTTAAATTTACAACTTTCACAGGAGTTATGATTATTTCATACCAGGAGTTACAACAGACACTATTTGGTTGTCAGGTTGTTCATGGAATGGTCATTCACTTGCTTCTGTATTTTCTTTTTTTGTTTGCTTGTTTGTTTTTTATTTTTTTGGGACACACCAGTTTGATGCACAGGGGTTACTATCTGGCTATGTGCTCAGAAATCACTCCTGGCTTGGGGGTGAGGGGGAGACCACATGGGATATCAGAGGATCGAACCGAAGTCTGTCCTAGGCTAGAACTTGCAAGGCAGACACCTTACCTCTAACACCACCACTCCAGACCCTCTTGATTCCTGTATTTTCTTTGTTTAGACATGAATGTACGTTTTATTGTCATCCAAGAATTCATCACTGGCTTTAACTAAACCAGATATAATTTGCTAAAGAGAAACGTTAACTACTTTAAGGAGTATAAAAGTTGTCTTGTGGGGCCGGGCGGTGGTGATGAAGGTAAGGTGCCTGCCTTGCCTGCGCTAGCCTAGGACGAACCGTAGTTTGATCCCCCGGTTTCCCATATGGTTCCCCAAGCCAGGAGCGACCTCTGAGAGCATAGCCAGGAGTAACCCCTGAGCGTCACTGGGTGTGACCCAAACCACCCCCCCCAAAAAAAGATATAGAGAGAAAAAAAGTTGTCTTGTAATTCATCATAATTTACAATAGCTCTTAAAATAATGAGTTGGGCATTTACCTTTTATGTGGCCAACCTAGATATGATCCTTTGTTCATATGGACCCCCAAGAACAACCAGTTCCTGAGCTTAGAGCCAGGTATAAACCCTAAACACAGCCATCTATGCCCCCCAAAACCCAGAAAAGAATAAAAATTCCCCTCCCTTAAAATTTTTTGTTTTGGGGGTCATTCTTAGTACTTCTCAAGCTTCCCCTTGACTGTATATTAACAGATCACACTCAACAGTGATGAGGAAACCATATAAGATGCTGGGGATCAAACAGTGACTGGTTTAATACAATGCAAGCAGCTTCTTATCTGCTATATTATGTCTCAGGTCTTATTTTTGTCCCATTTTGAATTGGATAGATACCACAATAGAAACATACTCCTATTATCTGAGCCACATATTTCTGACACTGCTATCTAGAGATAATATCTGCCAGGAGGTTTACAAGTGTTTATGAAGTTAGACCTTTCAGAGCTACTATAATGGTAGACCACTTGGACTGTGACAGCTATGTCAACTCAGACGTAATGTCAATAGCATTTTTGTATATTTGTAGTCCGTGTTCTATGAAACCCTATATGAAACATATTACCCCAAAAGATATGAGTAATAGTTCTTCAGAATGTATTATATTATTAAATGAAAATCAAAATGTTTTCTCTGTTTTGGTTTTGTGAAAAAGGACTAGAAGTTCTACATTTGATGTTGTTCTTGGTCCTTGGCTAAGGACAAGGCATATTTTTGTCTCACCTTGGATCAGTCACTTAACCTGGACCTTAATTTCTTTACCCATTCAAATCAATTACCCATATAACAATGTGGTTAGTCCATGAGTTAAAGCACTTTGCATTTTCTAGTTAAAATGAAATATGTAGTATAATTAAACAATAACACAATGATGATTAATCATTTTCACAATTTAATTATGCAATGCATATTATTAATCATGATAATTTAAAGGGTATAATAAGCAAGGAGAATAATTATGGATAATGGAACATGAGGTTCGGGTTAAGAGGTATATATTAAAATTACTCATAAATATTCTTGAAAAGATGCCTTTAATGTAATTACTCTCAGAGATTTTTTTTGTTAAAGGCAAGTATTTTTCTCTTTTTGTGCCATGCAAAGGAGCTTTCTCTATTTTTTTCTACCTTCTTTCTACATCAGAGTGTAATTTTTAACTACTCAGCATTTTCATTTAAGATTCTATAAAAGGAACCAAAAGAAATCTGAGATTTTTGGAAGGACAGACAGGGTCAATACTCACAGTTGAATCTTTGATGTTTAATTTGAATAAATTTAAAAATAGTTTTCATCATACAAGTATAGGATATTTAATAGGCTTCTTTTTAGTTAAACTTGCTTATGTATCATTAAGAAAAGTTTCATATATGCACATATATATTTTAGTTTCTCAAAAGGGAAGAGTTTAATGAGAGAATGTGGTTCATTTCCTATAATTCTTGTAGCTTCCTAGTCAGAGGCACTTATTAACACTTGTCATGGTACCTAGGAGGAAGTGAACCTACTTATTCATCAACCCTATTTATTCATTTATCTATCAAATATATAGGACACAATTATGCACCATATAGTTATGAAATATATATTTTTGTCACAGTGCCTTCCTACCCTAGTTAGAAATTAACTTCACAACGTCCAAGACATATGCTATATATAGTCATATTTTTAATTTACCAAAAATAAGTAATCTATACATACACACTGAATTGCATATACATATTATATGTATATGTATGCATATAGTTTATATAGTTTATATGTTTATATATTGTTTTTTAAACTTAATCTTCTGAATAATTCTACCTTGTTCTCATTTGTTTATTTTTTAGCATTTTTTAAAAAAACTTAACTGGCATTAATGCCATTATTAAATGGGAGAAGATTCCAGGATATAGGGGCTGGGGTGATAGAACAGCAGATAGTGTGTTTGTCTTGCACATGGCTGACCAATGTTTAATCCCCAGCATCCCATATGGTCCCCTGAGTGTTGCTGGATGTGGCCCAAAAACCAAAAGAAAAAAGTTTCCATGTCTCTATTATAGACAGTGTTGGTGAGGAGGGAAACGGGTTGCATTGCTGTTGGGAAGGTTGCGCTGGTGAAAGAGGGGTGTTCTTTTTTTAATAACTGAAACCCAACTATAAACATGTCTGTAATCATGGTATTATTAAATATTAAATATATATTAAATATTATTAAACATTAAGTAAAGGTATTAAAATAAAAGATTCCAGGGTATAGTCAAATATTATCAATTAAGCATTTGACAATCTAGGCCATATACACAATATCATGTAAAGGCAGAAATAATATTTAAGTTATACTTTTCTGCTTTTACGTACTAGAATCTATGTACTTCTATTGAGAAAAGCGATTCAGTCATCGGATAAAATGTAGAAAGCAAGTATATTTGTAATGAACTTAGGGAATTATGACTCAATTCCATACTTGTAAATAACTCCAAGTAGCATCAGCAGGAATCCAGTCTATCTTCAGAGAAGCATGAAGCAATCTCTAGTGACAGGACCCTAGCTGGGTGTTGCTATTATGAGTCATGCTGAAGTGTAGCCTCAGGCAATGAAGTAGAGTTAAGATTGCTGGGTAAGATGTACTGACAGTGCATCAAAGAGCAAATTTTCAAATGGCTTCTTGGAAGGAGGGTCACGTGTAGTGAGAGGTGAGGGAATGCAAGCAAGGACGAAGCAAAAGGAAATGCATTTTTTAAAAATTTTCTAACATACCAAAAGATGAGCTGTCGAGTTACAAATATCTCTCCTATTTCTTTTCCCATTACCATCAGGATCTTCTTTTAGTAATTTGATGAGTTTGTGAAATGATTTTCTTTGTTAGACGGGGATCATTGCAGTCATAATCACTTTTGACTTATTACATATCTAGGGAACAAAAAATTACAGATGGGCTCATTATTTTAATGGAGCTGGAGGAGTGGTTTAAGGATGAAAAGCAATGCAAGGTATAAATGGGAAATGCAAAATTCATGCCATAAACCAGGCCTGCTCTGGAATGTATAACAATTTGCTATCTAAGCAAAATTTGTTACACAAAAGGTGTTAAGGTTGAATCTTTCAGGGGCACTATTATCTAGACTGCATGGTAAGAGAAGATATCTCTATGAAGACATTGAGAGATACAATTCATATGCCAAATCAGAGAGATTTCATGTTAATCATTTGACTTTTGCAAATAAATTTCTGTATATTTGTCCAGAAATACCCAGTGTTTGTGTTACTCTAGATTTTTATTTTTAGCTAAATTTTATTTTTACTCTAAATTCCCCTTCTTGTCAGTAATAATGATTAATTCTCTGTACTTATATAAGTAGCCTAGCAATGAACGTACTTTACTTCCTAACTTCATTTTTATATTCAGTTTGTTATATGTTATGATCATTTTCATATGTCAGCTTGCGTGAATCGTTATTTTACAACTATTACATTACTGATTGAGGTGGGGGAGCAGAGAACTAGTACAGCATAAAGTTATTGCTT
>PVKC010044207.1:0-11623 GCA_004027635.1 Crocidura indochinensis | reverse complement strand
ATGTATATGGAACCCAGGGTTGCATATGTTGTAAAGCTGCCCTAAAGTTTCTCAGAGAGATAGCCCCAACACAAGGCCACAGCAACTCTGAGAACCACCAGCAGCATGGAAAACGGACCTGCCAGAGACTTCAGGAAGTTGAACTTCTCCTCTTCGGCAAAGATCAGATATGGCTTTCTAATCAGCCCTTTACACACAGGGAGTTTAACAAGAAGATGTGCATTAGACTAAAAACAAAAAGGAAAGAGAATTGCAGGGAGGAGCAGAGACTGTCATTTACCTAAGTACCTGGAGTAGAATATTTTAGCTTCTAGCTAGTAGATGCTCAGTTAATGTACAGTGATAGAAAGACTGGGTGGAGGGAAGAAAAGGAGCATGAGAAATCCAGGCTGGGCTGTGAGATGAGGCCTGGGTTCTCTGCTGGTCATCAGGACTGTGAAACTTTATGGTGGGCAGCAGTCTGAGGAGGCTACTCTGGCTCAAGCAAGTGTGAGTGAGCTAATGTGCATAGCAAAATTTATTTCTGCTCTACCTGTTTGGGAGCCCTACTGGCTCTGATGAGGGCACCCCTCATCAGGACACCATGTAGTACTCAGGACACCATGCAGTTTTGAACACTATGCAAGCTTGCCTGGCATGGGTGATGCCCTTCAGGATCACATTCCTCTATCCAAGCATCAATAGATGTAACCTAAAAAAGCACCCAATAGAAATATATATATTTGGTTTTTGGGTCACACCCGGCAGTGCTCAGGGGTTACTCCTGGCTCCATGCTCAGAAATTGCTCCTGGCAGGCACGGGGGACCATATGGGGCACCGGGATTTGAACCGATGACCTTTTGCATGAAAGGCAAATGCCTTACCTCCATGCTATCTCCCGGGCCCCAATAGAAATATATTGTTGGGCCCAAACACTAGAAGATCAGGCCTACACAGCTTGTCACTGAGTATCACTGGAGATAGTCCCCAGACCTCGTGAGTACTGTGTGAGGGCTTGACTTCTACCAGGGATAGGGAAAAATTAATTCTCAGCAATCTCAAATGCTCGGTCAAAACCAACCATCCAGCATCCCACAGGGCAGTACTTCATGGGTTCTTGCTAGCTTATTTTTAGTTTATTTCTTTAAATCATCTATCAATTACTTCATGGGAACGCCTGCCTTAAATTGGACAAGTGAGTGGGGTCAGGTGGTGGCGCTGGTGCCTTGTGCTAACCTAGGACGGACTGAGGTTCGATCTCCCGGTTCCCCATATGGTCCCCCGTGCCTGCCAAGAGCGACTTCTGAGCGAATAGCCAGGAGTAACCCCTGAGTGCCACCGGGTGTGCCCCCCCCCAAAAAAAAATTGGACAAGTGATAAAGTGACAATTTAATACAATCAACACATCAGCTTGGTTATAGACACATGAGAAATGTGTCACTCTAAGAGTTGGAGAGATACAGCAGGTAAGGCACTTATCTTGGTCACAGTGGACCTGGGTTTGAGCTCTAGTATTTCATATGTTCCCCCATCACTGCAAGGAATAATTCCTGAATGCAGAGCCAGAACTAAGCCCTGAGCATCACCAAGTATGACCTCCCCCCATAACTAAATAAAACTGTCACTCCTTTGGAATTAATTGGTTCATGATATACATATACACGAATATGTTCCTAATTAAGAGGACACACTGGTCTGCCTGAGTTCAATCAGTGCTCTCGATCATAGTCTGAGCATCTTTCCTAGATGGGAAAGAGCACCTGACACACACCCTTGGGTCAGGGGCTGTACCTGTTCAACTCAACAGCTTCTCAGCCTACTCAAGTGGGCCTTGTGCCCCCACCATGTCTCTGAGCCTGTCTGTCATGGGACACCAACCAACAGCGTGCCTACCAGGCAGATATAGTGGCTGAGACAAGACCACCCTGGAGAAGGTAGGTTCCCACACACTGAACTATGCTTATGCTTATATCCAGATAGCAGTGTCCAACAGATTCCAGGGGGAAATTGGGCCCCTGGTTCCATGAGCCCAGGAGAGAGAGAGAGAGAGAGAGAGAGAGAGAGAGAGAGAGAGAGAGAGAGAGAGAGAGAGAGAGAGAGAGAGAGAAAGGGAGAGAGAAGAAATATAGAGAGGAAAGAGAGGAGAGAGAAGAGGACAAAGAAAGAAAAGAGAGAGAAAGAGAGAGAAAGAAAGAACAGCCTCCAACAAGGTGAGAAGTTTCTCTAGGTAGGGGACCAGACAGAGGAATCCAGTTATGGCAACTGAGAGGCCTTCCCTCTTCTCCAACTCCTGTACAACTGTCCTGTCACTCCATGGCCCTGCCAGGACTCTATCAGGGCAATGAGATGAGCAGGGTTTTCCTGTGACACCCCCATTCCCCAGCCACACTCAGAGACTCACGGAGATGATGTGGCCCTTCAGCCCGTGGGCAGAGTCCGCACACTCGATCACGGCGCTCAGCTGCGGGTAGCCCACCCCAGTCTTGGTGCGGGTGGTACACACAGAACCTGGAGAGCCAGAAGCAAGGGAAATGGTCATGATGGATGGTGAGTGGCTCCAGTGAGTGGCTCCCCTTTTTGGGAGGCCCAAAATGAGACTGGCAGTGGGAGGAGGAGGGAATTTGGACTTTCCTCTTTTTTTCTTCTCACCCTTTTTTGGGGACCACTCCCAGCAGAGCTCAGGAATCATTCTTGGGTGGGGATGGAGGGGTTTGAACCTGGGTTGGCACTTGGCAAGGCAAGTGCCCTAACTGCCATACTATGACTCCAGGACCCTTTGTCTTTTCTCAATTGATGCATCTCTCTGGGCCTTATCGCCTCACTCTGCAGTGGGGTCGCTCACATCAGGGCAAGGTAGAGAAGAGAAAAGAATGCATGAGGGGAAGGGGACCAGGACCCAGATATGGGGTCACTGCCTCATTCTCCCACTCCCACTCCTGCTCACCCCTGTCCCCATAGCACCCAGGCCTCTCACACCCTCACAGTCTCCATGACCTCAATCCATCCACACCTCCATCATACTCAGTCTCTGGGCTCACCTGCATCTGGAACCCACACCAGCCACCACTTGACCTTTATTTTCCCAAGATCACTATATTTTGGCAGACCCTCTCTGGAGGGATCACAACCACAGGTATCAGCACCACCAACCTCTGAGCAAGAGAGCCCCTCTCCCTACTTACCAGGACCCCCTCCCCCAGAATAATCCCCCAACTTCCAGTCTAGGAAACTTCCTCCACCTTCTCTTCTCTCCAGACACTACAATCCTCCGTAATGCCAGAACTATGACCTCACATGGGTTCTCTAGTGCCCAAACCCTCCTCCTTGTACTCAAAGTCCTCTTCTCATCTTCCAGGCTCCCTGGGACATGTCAGTGCTGGGAGAAGCTGTTTTGTCAGGGTTCTGACTTCAAAGAGAGGTACCCCAGATGACTGGGGTTAGCAGGAAGATCTGCTTTCCCCACCAGGTGCTGAGCTCCCTGGATATTCACTGCTGTTGCTGAGCTGAGCACAGAGCTCTGAGCATTACTGTAGTGGGCTCTATAAATAGTCCTGGGGACAAAGAATGAACTCCACAATGAACGAGTCACTCCTGACTCTGGAATGCCAGTCTGATTAACTGCTCCTGGAGGTCTCAGTGACAAACAAGGAGAAAGGGGAAGTTCTTCCCAAAGGTCTGTGTCAAAACTAGAAGCTGGGTAACTCTTGGGACCCTCCAGGAACTGTCCTTTCACATGCTCACTGTTCATTGCAGTCTGGTGGCCATGCCAACACCACATCTCCTGTCTCGTGGTGTGCCAAACCACTTGTTGGCTGACTGTCCTGCATAGGGGCTGGCTTTTGTGTAGGTGATATGTATCTTTTTTTTCAACCTTTGCCAATGCTTTATATGTCGAATCTGATCCAAAAAGGACTCTCTTCTTCCCTTCCAGCAATTCTTGTGTCTGGTGAATGATGAACGTGCAAGGAAAAAAATTTCAAAATGTAGTGGGGAAGAGAATTCTAAAGGTGTGGAAGTGGGCCAGAGAGCTGGCTCGGGAGAATGAGCAGATATTTGACATACTCAAGGCCTTGAGCACTGCATGTCCCCACCCTTCATGTGGCTGAGAGGGGCCCAGTGGTCTCTGAGAATCTCTGGGCGTAAGCACCGAAGCATCAGAGGAGCTTTCTGAAGTTCAGGATCCCAGGATTAGCCTCAGGCCCTTGAGGAAGGCTAGAAAGGCCTCTATGTGGGGAAAGAAAAACTTCTTTTTTGTTTGTTTATTTGTTTTTGGGCCACACCCTGTGGTGCTCAGGAGTTATTCCTGACTCTGTGCACAGAAATCACACCTGCCAGGCTCAGGGGACGATATGGGATGCTAGGGATTGAATCTAGGTACATCTGGGTTTGCTTCAGGCAGGCAAATGCCCTGCCACTGTGCTATTGCTCCAATCCCTGAAAAAAATTTTTTTTTTATTTTGGTTTTTCAGGGCACACCCGTTAGTTGCTCAGAGATTACTCCTGGCTAAGCACTCAGAAATTGCCCCTAGCTTGGGGGACCACATGGGATGCCGGGGGATCCAACCAAGGTCCTTCCTTGGCTAGCGCTTGCAAGGTAGACACCTTACCTCTAGCGCCACCTCACCGGCCCCGAAAATAAAATTTTTTTAAATTAAAATAATCTATCTGTGGAAGCTCAAGTTCATGGTGAAACACCCAAGAGAACATGACACCAAACAGTACTGAGACAAAATGACTCTGCAGGGTTCCTTCACGCATGCTCCCAACAGGATCTTCTTGAGAATCAGAGAGGTAATTCCACCCTGGACCACTGAGGAACCAACAAGAGACCAAAGAAAGACTGCTTCTGGATCCTTGGAAGGCCAAGGGCAAAATCTACAACAGGTATGTATGGGACTAAGATAAGCATCAGGTGAGGGTCTGTATCAGGTGACGTCTTCATAGGCGCCAGTCACGTAGGCCAGGGTTCAAATTCAAGTGGGGCCTCTCAGCTGCATGGTGGATTGTCATTTAGGGAACATTTGCTGTGTCAAACATTCTTGCTATTTAAAGCTAAATCACTGTCCTCATATACTTTTCTTCTCTCTTTAAAGTATGCAAGATTAGCAATGAAATCCGCATTCTTCTCTACCCATTTGTATTCGAATGAATGGGACTGGAGCAAGAGCACAGCGGCAGAGCCTTGCACACAGCCAACCCAGGATGGACTTGGGCTCGATTCCCAGCATCCCATATTGGTCCCCCTCAACTGCCAGGAGTGATTTCTGAGCACAGAGCCAGGAGTAACCTCTGAGAGCTGCTAGGTGTGACCCAAAAGCAAAAAAAAAAAAAAAAAAAAAAAAAAAATTAAAAAAAATCTGGATGAAGGAACTCATCTGGCACCACATCCAAATGTGCTCAGACCTTCCTTGGGGTCATCAGAAAGCAGCTCGATGGCACTTGCAACCAAAGCTCCTGTCCCAGCTCAAGGACATGCTCAGAAGAAAATGGTCACACTGGTGGCTGTGTCCTGCATTTATCAGCCCCTCGAGTTGTCTCTAGCCACTTTCCTCCCCTCATATGCTCCACGGTGTCTCCCCCAGGTCTTACCTGGACCCACTCCCACTTTGATGATGTCTGCTCCGGACAGAATTAACTCCTCCACCATCTCCCCCGTGACCACGTTCCCGGCCTGAGAAGGGAAAAAGCACAACACAGAGTCAAAGTCATGGTTAGGAGGCAATATACCAAAGGCATAAGAATTAAAAGTGGGGGCGGGGGGGATGGAGAGATAACATGGAGGTGGTAAGGCATTTGCCTTTCATGCAGAAGAATGGCAGTTCAAAGCCAAGCATCCCATACGGTCCTCTGAGCCTGCCAGGAGCGATTTGTGAGCATAGAGCCAGGAGTAACCCCTGAGCTGCCAGGTGTGGCCCAAAAACCAAAAAAGAAAAAAAGTGGGGACAAGACAGAGCACCCCTACACTTAAAGCTTAACTCAATGCTTAGAATTTGTTTTAAACATTTTTTGTTGTTGTTTTTTGGACCACACCTCGTGATGCTCAGAGATTACTCCTGGCTATGTGCTCAGAAATTGCTCCTGGCTTGGGGGACCATATGGGATGTCAAATATCGAACCCAAGTTCATCCTGGGTCAGCCGCATGCAAGGCAAACACCCTATCACTGTGCTATCACTCCAACCTTCTTTATAAGCATTTTTAAGCCTGCAATAGGAGGATGGCTTGTCTGCCTGATTTTTGACTCCTGAGGTTACAACAGATCACAAAAACAAAGGCTGAATGTTATGATCTAAGAGCTGGCAAGAAACCTGAGACGGTTCTAGGTCTGGCCACTGCTGTGATGAACCAAAGAAAATCTTCCACAAACTCCAAATACAGAGACAAATACAGAGTAGAGAACACATGACCACTGTCCTGGGGGTAGTCTAACCACAGGGCCTGTTTTTGTTCAGACACAAAGCAGCAGAGCCCTATGGAGCAGGAACACTCAGTGAGCATCTGTGTCAGGCCATGAAGCTAAGAAGAAACAAATAGGGGCCGGAGTGAGAAGCACACCAGTAGGGCATTTGCCTTGCAGGTGGATGACCCAGAACAGACCTGGGTTCGATCCCCAGCATTTCATATGGCCCCCCAAGTCTGCCAGGAGCAATTTCTGCGTGCAGAGTCAGAAACAACCATGGTGAGGCCCAAAACTGAAAAAAGAAAAAAGAAATAAAATTAAAGAAAATAAACCCAGGAGTGGCGGCATCTAAGACCTGAAAGCCGCATCTGGTTTGGAAATCTCACACAAGTGCTTTCTCTGCAGGAGTCTGGGAGCAGCAAAATGCCCTTTTTATTACAACTCAGAGCCCTGTGGATTTTTCAGCTGGTACATAGGAGATTTGGCAAGGTGCCTGGCTGAATGTTCTAACCCTGGGAGACCATCTCCATTTACCCCTCCCTTTCTGAATTGAAGTGCCACGTTTTTTTCACTGCATTGATTCACAAAAGGACATTTTTCTTTTAGAAAAAAAAGGCAAGAGTGACTTTTGTTTTGTACAAAAGTCTCCTAGAAAAGGGTGATTACTTTAAACTGAATAGTCAAGGGTCCATGCATTATTAGGCTCCATGACAGCACACATACCTTGCATGTTTGAGATCATGAGTTTGACACACACACACCCAAGACTACTAAAATAAACAAAAACAATGGCACTTGAGAATGGAAAATAATAGAGGTCTCAAGAGGACAGAGACTGATGAGAATTTAATATATGTTAAAGACAACATTATATACCAGTGAGAACAATAATTTCAGGACCTCTAGGAAAAAGGAATTTCTTGGTATTTCAAGTTAAAAATGGTAAATTATACTAGCCATTACAATAAATGTTGTGAAGATTAAAGATGTAACTAAAAAAATTTTCCCAAATTCATTTTTTAAAATTCCCTACATTTTTATGGTAAATATAAAAGTAAATAAATGAAAGAAAAGATCAGCTCCTGGGGCTGGGCGGTGGTGCTAGAGGTAAGGTGCCTGCCTTGCCTTCGCTAGCCTAGGATGGACCGAGGTTCGATCTCCCAGTGTCCCATATGGTCCCCCAAGCCAAGAGCGACTTCTGAGCGCATAGCCAGGAGTAATTCCTGAGCATCACTGGGTGTGGCCCAAAAAATGAAAAAAAAAAAAAAAAAGAAAGATCAGCTCCATTAAAAATAAAAATATGTACATGTAAACACAAATATCCATATCGTCAATAAAATGAAAAAGTAAATATCTTGGTTGAGAAAAATATGTGCAATCATTGCGAGGCTACTAATAGGATTATGAAAGCACTTTCTAGTCCACAAGAAAAATGTTAGCATCACAGGAACAACTGCCAAAGGGCATGAACACACTAATAAAGGAAATAAAAATGACCAACAAAAACAGGAAGTGCGTGCAAGCAGTCACACTAATAATAAAAATTTCAATTAGGATACCAGTGAGCTGAGACTTTTTGCTTAACATATAAGGATTATGAACACTAAATGCTAAAAAGAAATGAGGACTCTTTTTCTGCCAGTGGGAAGTCTGTTTTTGTGCAAGTTTTCTAAAAAGCAATTACTCCACATAGTGAAAATAGAAATTTAATCACTGGAACCCATGATCCAGAAAAAAATAACTTCCCAAATTTGCTCCTAAATAAATTATTCTAGGTGAGGTCAAAGAATTTGACAACACGCGTGCTTTTAGGTACAAGAAAGCTAAACTTCTAGAATGTTCCCCCCATGGGAATGGTACTGCCTTCTACTGCCCATCTATGCACGATTTTTAATATTGGTTTAAAGAGAGAGGACAACACTTAGGTATCTTCTTACCGAACAATGAGGATCAACAAATAGGGAACTCTTATTTTGTTAAAAATAAAAACAAAACAGGGAGGCAGAGAGAGAGTTCAGCAGCAGGGCATTTGCCTTGTATGCAGTCTATCCAGCACAGATGGTGGTTCGAATCCCAGCATCCCATGTTATCCCCTGAGCCTGCTGGGAGTGATTTCTGAGCGCAGAGCCAGGAGTAATTCCTGAGTACCACTGGGCGTGACCCAAAATTTAAAAATAAATAAAAAATAAAAACAGGGGCCCGGGAGATAGCATGGAGGTAAGGCGTTTGCCTTTCATGCAAAAGGTCATCGGTTCGAATCCCGGTGCCCCATATGGTCCCCCGTGCCTGCCAGGAGCAATTTCTGAGCATGGAGCCAGGAGTAACCCCCGAGCACTGCCGGGTGTGACCCCCCCAAAAAAAAACAAAAAATAAAAAAATAAAAAATAAATAAAAAATAAAAACAAAACAAGCACTTATGTATGAAAACATAAATGTGAATTGTGTCTACCTGAGAGTAGACTTTCACTAGTTTATTCTCTTTTTTTTTTTTTTCTGGGACATACTGAGAGAGGTTTCATGCTGAGGGTGACTCCTGGAGATGTTCAGAAGACCAAAAGCAGTGCTGGGATCCACCAGGACTGCCTGTATAACAGCAAGCATCTTCCCCCTGGTCCTATCTCTCCAGTCCTTCACTGATTCTCTCCTTGATGACCGATAAGATTTTACAGTCAACACTGATTAACTTTTATAATTAACTGTGATGAAAGGTGAGGCCCCAAATGAACACTGCATCCAACCAAGAATGTGGCAGGAAGAGCTCTTTTCCTTCACTCCTGGCTGATTTTCACCCAAAATTAGAATTGATCATGGACTTTAAGTGACAAATAAGAGCTGAAAAGCAGTGATTCCCCACACACCAGCCTTCTTCAAACACCCCCTGTTCTGTAGGGAAAGGTTAAAACCTTCGGTCTGGCCCTTGGTATGAGCTGCCATCATGGATCCATATGCAGCATAGAATCTGGTCACAGGTAGAAGAAGGTTGAAAAACACTACCCTGCCCTACAGAGTTTTTTTTCATTCACTTTTTTTTGGGGGGTGGGCAGGGTCATTGAGGGGGATACACCTAGTGATGCCCAGGACTTACTCCTGGCTCTGCGTTCTGGGATGACTCCTCGTGGAGCTCAGGCTACCATATGCAATTCGAGGGCTCAAACACAGGCTGGCCACAGGCAATGCAAGCGTCTTCCCCACTGTGCCATTACTCTGGCTCCATAGTTTTCTTTCTCATGTGGCTCCCCAATCCACTTCTCACTCCAGTGCTGTCAACAAACCTTTTAATTCCCAAAGATTCTGCTTTAATCAGAAGAAAACCACTGAAGCCTTCTGGGGGTCAAGTCAGCTACAACCACATGAGATGTGAGGGAGTTTAAAGGAGAGCGATGACATCCTCTGGGGAGCCCCAAGTCTCTACCACCACAGTGCTCCCAACTCTCCAAAGTGGCTTCCACAGAGATAAGCCCAGAGGGTTGGGAGATGTCCAGGACCTCAGGTCAATCCAGAAGGCTCATCATTGGCAGGAACAAGGAATTGAATATTCAAATATACAATATATTCAAAATATTTAAAAATACTTGAAATATTTTAATATATTTGAATATTCAAGTATACCCAGTGGGCACAGGAAAAGCAAAACCAAACCTGAGATAGGTCACAGAAGTATGTATGTGGGAGGATCGGTGCAAGCCGTGGCCCCCTAGGGGGGCCTCCAAGCCAGGGTATTTTTGAGAGGTGGGGTTACTGGGCCCCAGTGATTACAGACCTATCAGTTTATCTGGGTCCCAAGCACCTCCTGGGTGCAGCGGATACCAGATTGTCAGGCTGTGATGGGGCCCCTCACTTGGGCAGTTCTTGCCTTGCACTTTCGTTTCTGGGCCACTACAGAAGATGCAAGTCACACCCCCTCTGGGCTTCTTGCCCACACTGCCCATGTACCTTCATGTCTGGGAAGCCAAGTGGATTCTCTCTCTCAGGGAAAGACAGAACTGTCCACACCACATGCTCTTAAAGGTCAGGATTTAGAAGCACCTAGAGCCAAAAGACAACCCTCTGGGCTGGACACATGTTCTACATTCCCAGGTTCCATCTCATGGTCTCCAGAGGCAGGAGTGACTGTCGCTGCAGAATCCTGCAGGATACTATTCCTTCAATAACAGAGTGGGGTCCCAATCCCACCCCTACCCCACCCTCACCAAAGAAAAAGCACCCAGCTAAAGAATCAATTCCAATACTTTTGAAACAGCTGGAAAAGTCCTCTGGGCAAGATCCACAGCCAGCTGCTCTCTACTGACATGTCAAGCTTGCTTTAAGACTCCCTTAAAAAGTCTTGGGACCAAAATGAGAGTACAGTGGGGAGAGTATTTGCCTTACACATGGCTGACACAGGTTTGATCCCCAGCATCCCATATGGTCCCTGAGCACCACGGGTAGTAATGATTCCTGAGTGCAAAGTAGCACAGTATCCTCTGAACATTCCAAATGTGCCCCCTCTAAAAATAAAAGTAAAAAGACTCCCACAGTTAAGGCCAAGTTAACTTCATAAAAAAAAAAAAAAAAGTACGATGCTGAATTTGCACTTAGCTTGTCATTTTTTCAGGGAGTCACTCCAAGTCTCAACTTATCCTGCAACTAAATGGGACAACACATTGGCTTATGGTTTTAAGTTTTCAAAGAAATGCCTCTCGGGGCCGGGCGGTGGCGCTGGAGGTAAGGTTAGCCTAGGACGTACCGCGGTTCCATCCTCCGGTCCCCCAAGCCAGGATCGACTTCTCAGCGCATAGACAGGAGTAACCCCTGAGCATCACTGGGTGTGCCCCCCCCCCAAAAAAAAAAGAAATGCCGCTCCCCTTCTGGGCAGTTCCCCAATCAATAAAATGTAAATCCTTGCAATGAAGAGTGACTCAAATAAAACGATCCATTTAAATTGCTCTTTTTACTTTTTTTTTTTTTTTTAATTTGAGAAGGCACATGAAAACAGGTCCTCTTACTTTTTTAGAGCAGAGCTGTTCTAACATATTGACATTTCTTCACCTTCACTGACTGGGGCTGGAGAGATAGCACAATGGGTAGGACACTTGCCTTGCATGCGGCCAACTTGGGTTCGGTGGTACCACATGTGCTTCCCTGAACACTACCAGGAATGATCCCTGGTCACAGAACCTGGAATAAGGCCTGAGCACCACAGGATATGGACACACACACACACACACACACACACACACACACACACACACACACACACACACA
>PVKC010044206.1:0-11655 GCA_004027635.1 Crocidura indochinensis | reverse complement strand
TTTCTTTCTTTCTTTCTTTCTTTCTTTCTTTCTTTCTTGATGCTCAGGAGTTACTCCTGGCTAAGCGCTCAGAAATTGCCCCTGGCTTGGGGGGAACCATATGGGAAACCGGGTGATCGAACCACGGTCCTACCTTGGCTAGCGCTTGCAAGGCAGACACCTTACCTCTAGCGACACCTCACCGGCCCCTACTTAAAATTTTTTGATTTAGGGCTAGAGCGATAGCGCAGAGTGTAGGGCATTTGACTTGCACACAGTTGATCTGGGTTTGATCCCTGGTATCCCCTATGGCCCACTGAGCCCTGCCAGGAGTTATCCCTGAGTGCAGATCCAAGAGTAAGTCCTGAACACCACCTGGTGTGGTTCCCCCAAATAACAACAAAATAAAATAAATTTTAGGTACTCAAGAGCTACATCCTATTTAATGCTTGGCGTCACTCTTGATATGCTTCTGGAGGCCAAGTGGTCCTGGAGTCTGGGAGTCAAACCTAGAGTCCCCATGCATGCTACCTACCAGGGTTTCTTTTTCTTTGTGGGCTCTTGCATATTGGGGGTATGGGCAGGATGGGGCTAGCTCTCAGGCCTTTGCAGGATTTCACAAGATGACGCGGAGGAAGTGAGACAGGTCAGCTGCCCCAGTGAGCGAAGTGGGGGAGCAAACCTCCGGGGAACTGGCCCACAGATTTTCAGGGCTGGTGACTGTGATAATGGTCAAAGGCAGATGAGACTTCCTCCAGGCCTTTTGCAAAGCCAGGAGCACAGGGCAGGCCCCTACCCCGCTCTTAGATCTGGGAGAACAACGGTTCTCAGGCCTGGCCAGGGTTTCGGGGACTCTCAGGGCATAGTGAGTGCATTGCATGTGAGCAAACAACTATGAACACTATGTGAGCATGTGTGAAGCTGCATGTGTACCTGTGAGAGTGGTGAGTGTGCATGCATGAAACAATGTGATTGCTTGAAGATGGATGCTGCATATACATGCAAAAATACATACATGTCTGTGATCGCACATGTGGATGCTGCTTGAGAACATGTGAAGGTGTGGTTTTGTGAGTGCAAGTGTGGATGCTACGTGCACATTGTGAAGGCGTGTGTATGTGTGTGAGCACGTAGGCACTCATGCGTGTGGATGCTGCATGCATATGCATGAAGCTGCACACCAGCACGGGGTGATGGTGGATGCTGCATATGTCTGTATGAAACTGTGTGTCAATGCATGAATGTGGATGCGGCGTGCGTATGTGTGAAGCTGCATGTGACTATTGCCATGTGCATGAACCTCTGTGAGGGCCTGAGAGGGAGAAAGTGTGCAGAGCCGTGTCTGGGTGGGGGTACTATGCTGAGCGAATGTGTGTTTAGGTCTGTTATTAAGAGGGGGCCAGGCTGGGATCCCTGATCTCAGATGCAGCCACAGTGGTGGTGGTGGAGGGGGAGGAGAACTGACACCCCATGTTCCTGTCCTTGGCGAACCCCTGACTATTGGAATCCAGCTGTAGCCCTGACCCATTCTGTGGGTTGCTGTGATCCAAATCGACAAGGCCAATGATAGTTCAGGGCGTCCCTTGGAGCTGAAGAGGGGGAGTCCTATGGGTGAGGAGGAGTGTAGAGCTAGAAAAAGCAAGGAGGGGCTCAGGGGGCCTGACCACATTGGATGTGGGGCTCTGGGTCCTGGAGATGCGCTGCCCACTGCCCACTCATCTGTGGGCTTGTTCTGAGAGAGAACCTTGTGATCCCCCTTCCAACCTCCCCCACACACTGACAGCTTCCTGCCATTTGTCCCTCAATGTGTGTGGTTGGGTGTGGGGAGGGTTCCAGGATGAAAGAGGTATAGCAGTGTCCCGTCCCCCCCTCCCCATTGCTGCTCCAGGTGCAACCTTCTCTCTCTGAGTCTCAGCTCTGGGGTTTTGGGTTTTGGGGTCTCAGGCCTTGACCTTAATCACTGGCCATTGGCTTTGCAGGTCGCACCCAGCTAGATCTCAAGGCACCCAGACTCCCTAGAAGGCACTTCCCACTCCTTTGAGGTTCCACCTTCTCTCTCTTTCTCTGTCTCTCTTCCTCTGACCAGTAGTAATTCGGGGCTCCCAGGGGGCTCTGTCCCCTAGAACCCCAGCACAGTGTGCTCTACTCTGTCCCATCATCACTATATGACTGACATCTGGCACTCCATTGCCTGCATTCTGTCTGCCCTTTAAATTCCCAGAGTCCTGAGCCTGGCACCTGTGTGGTTTTGCTGTACTTATCCAAATTGCATCTCACTCCGCACTTTGAGTCCCTTTGCACCTGGGATGCCACAGTCACTCTCTGCACTGTACCCCACCCTCATTCCCGAGCCCCCAACACACTCACCTGGAAGACTTAGAAGAACAAAGGGCATCCACATGGCACTGTACCCCTGCTCCATCTTGGCACTAGGAGATTCCAGCCAAAATATCCTGGTTCCTCAGTAGCACTGGGCATGTGCTCTGCTTGGGCGTCTGACTTCTGAGGTGGGTTTTTATAGACAAGGATTTTCTGTTATTTATCCCAGAGACAGTCGTTTCTGGGCGGGACCCAGTGTCAGGACACGTAGGAAGGAAAGAGGAAGCCAGGGGTTTGTGCAGGAGGAGGTGATTGGAGAGTGGCACCAGTTTTATCTGGGTTCCATCTGATGAGGGGTCAGCCCCCGGAAGTGGTTCCCCATGACACGCACCTCAAGGCATTGCTGCCTCCAATTCTTCAGGTGGTCAGGGCTATAGGTTTGGCACCTAAGAAGTGACAGCTACCTGTGGACAGTGGGATCAGGTAGGCTTGGATTGTAGCCCTGAGCTCCCCTTACATACTCAGCGACCATCAACCACTTACTTAACTTCTTGAGCCTAAGTTTTTCTACCTGTCAAATAAGTTTGGGAGGGTCTCAGAGAATGAAATGAGAAAAGTGTCTGTGAAGGTGTAGGACAGAGTCTAGAGATAGGTTCACTCTGGTGTCATTAAGACCTCAGACACTAAAAGAATCAGAGAAGACAGTCTGAGAGCACAGGCTAGAAAGAACTGGAACCTTGTCTCCTTTGGTCTCTTGCCTTTTTGCAATGGAAATTTGCCAGGGACACATTCATGCTGTTATGATCTTTGGTTTTGGGGGGGAATCACACCCAGTGGTACTCTGCTCACTTCTGGCTGTGCTCAAGGATTTCTCCTGCATGCTCAGGGAACTTTATGGGATACATGGGATTGAAGACACATCTGCCTTAGGTAAGACAAGCACCTTAACCCCCATATTATCTGACTATTTAGACCCCAAGAACTGAGCTTATTTCTCTCTCTTTTTTGGGGGGTCACACCCAGCAGCGCTCAGGGGCCAATCCTGGCTCTACACTCAGAAATCACCCCCTGCAGGCTCGAAGGACCATACAGGATGCCGGAATTCGAACCACCATCCTTCTGCATGCACGGCAAATACCTTACCTCCACGCTATCTCTCTGGCCCTGAGTTTATTTCTCTTTTATGCTTTTTTGTTTGTTTGTTTGTGGGCCACACTCAATGGCGCTCCTGATTCTGTGCTCAGAAATTACTCCTAGCAGGGTTGGGGGGACCTTATGGGATACTGAAGATTGAACCTGGGTCTGTCTGGGGTTGGGCACATGCAAGGCAAACACCCTACCTCTGTGCTATCACTCTGACCCTCTTTTAGGGATCTTTGATCAACACTCAAGTAGTCCAAGGTAGGTGAAGGCTGGTTCTGCTTTGGTGCTCAGAGGTCACTCTGGTGGTATTTGGGGGACCATGTACTACTTGGGAAGGAACCCAGGTCCCCTGCATACAAACATATGACCAATCCTTGGAGTCATCTTCCTGATCCTGACTCTGGAGAACATGGTGAGAAGCTTCTCCCAAGGTATTCAGAGCCAACTGAGAGGGGCCTCTGCTATAACTGTGGAGATTGAGAATACATGTAGAAGGGCCAAAAGAACTCAGTATGCTATTGTAAGTTGAACCTCATCCTTTTTACCTAAGCTTTCTTTTGAGATGTTAACCCCACCTAAATCAGACTCGCCCATACCTAGATGGGACAGGCTGTTTTAGATAATAAAAATAAGTACTGGCTGGGGAAGCAGCACAGAGCTTGTGAGGAGGGACAAGGGATAAACAGCATGGGGAGAGGTTGGCAAAAAAATGAGCACATGGCAGAGAAAAGGCTGCGAAATAAAGCGACTGACTCCGATGAATATCTTATCTGACTGCTGCGTATTATTTCTCCACCACTACCTTGCATCATCTGACCTGTTGGCCGAAGGGTTTAGCCCCATTGCAAACAGAAAATTTTGTATATAAGTTTAGCAGTTTAATATTAATTTGCACAATAGTGGGGAAATGCATAATATTGTTGGTTTTAACAGTTCATAGATATCCAAGTGTTGTTTTTTTGGGGTCACATCTGGCAGCTCTCAGGATTACTTCTGGCTCTAGGCTCAGAAATCACTCCCGGCAGGCTTGGGGGACCTTATGGGATGCCGGGATTTGAACCACCATCGTTCTGCATGCAAGGCAAATGCTTTACTTCCATGCTATCTCTCAGGCCCCTAGTGATTTTTTCCCCCAATTGCTATGATGTTTTATTGTATATCAAGGAGGCCGGAGTGATTGCATAGTGGATAGGTGTTTGTCTTGCATGTAGCGGAACCAGGTTTCAATTCTCGGCATTTCATATAGTCCCCAGAGCCTAGCAAGAGTAATTCCAGAGTGCAGAGTCATGACTAACCCATGAGTACTGCTGAGTGTGGCCCAAAAATTAAAAAAAAATTCAGGGCCATGGAGATAGGACAATGGGTAAGTCACTTGTATTGCATGCAACCAATTGGCTTGGAGCCCCTAGCACTCCACAAGGTCCTTCAAGCAACACTAAGGAGTGACTATGGAGCACAGAGTCAGGGGCAAGCCCTGAGACTGTCAGATGTGACCCACAAATAACAACAAAAGCAAAACAAGCAAAAAATCCCCAAGCCAACATCAAAACTAAAAAATCAAAACCAGGTGCTTCCTATGAACAAAGTTGAAGAGAAAGCAGCATATACACACAAGCACCTTGGGTATGGACAGATTTAGGCTGTTATTATGGAAGGGCCTGTCCATTAATGAGAAGCATGGTCCCTGAGCCCTGAGCCATGCTGCAAGGGGTGGACATTATGTAGACCAGCATTCTAGGTTAGTCACAAGGGAATGAATCTGGGGCCAGAGCAATAGCACAGCATGAAGAAAATTTGCCTTGCATGTGGGTGACCCAAGTTCAATCCCCAGCATCTCATATGGTCCTTTAAGGACTGCCAGGAGTGAATACTGAGTTGGAGACAGGATAACCATTGAGATTGTGGTTGTGGCCCCCAAACAAATGCAAAGCAGAAACAAAAGTATGAATTGCCTAGCAATGTCCCTAGCGCCCATCCTTATAGCTAAGGGAGACCAACGTTCATAGATTGTGTATCTCTAGAACCTGCTCCATTTTGCCTTTGAGGTCCACATCCATAAATGCTCAGGGGGTCTCCAAAATCTTTCCAAAAACCTGTTAAGGATCATGCAGTGCCAGGAATTGTGGGGAAAATCGAGGCTGGTCATAAGGAAACGGGCCTGATGCAGGCATTAAAGAAAATGAGTCTTCAGGAAAAGTCCTTCCAGAGCATGAGGGCCCTGGAAGCACCATCCTGATTGGACACTCGGTTACTGAGGCAACACAAGAAACAGGAACAAAGAGAAGTGATGGGTCAGGAAGAAACCAAGAAACCTTTGCAACATCACTTGCCCACATGAGCATGCAAGGATGATGCTTCAGGACCGTTTACAGGAAATGGAGATATTAGAACAGAAGTCGAGGGGAGCCCTCAGGGATGCAGGGGTTACTCTGTACTACATCGGCTCAGATGCAAGTGAAGTGTCAAGTAGTGTTCCACACTTTATGTAAAAAGATGCTGTTTAGGGGCCCGGGAGATAGTATGGAGGTAAGGCAATTACCTTTCATGCAAGAGGTCATCGGTTCGAGTCCTGGTGCCCCATATGGTCCCCCGTGCTTGCCGGGAGCGATTTCTGAGCATGGAGCCAGGAGTGACCCCTGAGCACTGCCGGGTGTGACCTAAAAACCAAAAAAAGATGCTGTTTAGCCTCCAGAGTGATAGCACAGCAGAGCAGGCATTTGCCTGTGTGTAGTCAACCCAGGCAGGTTCTATCCCTGTCACCCCAGATGCTCACCCCAAAACCCTGCTAGGAGTGATCCCTGAATACTTCTGAGTGTGGCTCAAAAGTGACACACAACATACAAAAGAGAGAATAAAACAAAATAAAATAATAAGAATTTTTTACCCAGAAGTACATTGAACAAATCCTTAGATAAAATGGGATCATAAAGTAGTGATCAGGTGAACCTGGGGATGCTCCTGGGGATCCTTGGACTCAACCGTGCTGGGATTGAGAGGATCCCCAGAGGTGTTGGGAGGCTGTGGAGCACCTAGGACCGAACTTGGATCCTCATGCATGCAGGTCATGCAGGCCTATACCCCAAGTCTTCTCCCTAGCCTGTGAAGGAGTTTGTGTTCTGTTTCGTTTGGGGGCCATACCTGGTGATGCTCAGGGTCTCATCTGTGCTCTGTGCTCAGTATTGACCCCTGGCAGTTCTTAGAAGAAGGTCAGGGATGGAACCAAGGTCTCAGCTGAGACCACGACACTGAAGGCAAGTGCCTTTCTTTCTGTTTGCCACTCAGTCCCCTGGCAGATGATTTTTAGGAAGAAAATGATATAATCTAATAAACACATTATGATGGTGTTTATTCTGACACAACGCAGACATAGACACTTTTTCTTTTCTTTTCTCTTTTTTTTTTGTCCACACCCAGCATTCTCAGAGATTACTCCTGACTCTGTGCTCAGGAATCACTCAAGGCAGGCTCTGGGGACTATATGGGCTTCTGGGGATCAAACCCAAGTCAGCCAGATGGAAGGCAAATGTCTGTCCTGCTGTGCTATCAGCAGGCCCAACACACAAGCATATTCTATGCTTATGTGCATTAGCCAATACATGTATAATGTGGCATGCTATAAGCATGCATGCATAGTGTTTTCATGGGCTGCTCAGACCTGGGCAGGAGCAGCTGGACACAGGAACAGCAGTTGGATCCTGTAGGAGACTTGACACAGGAGTCGGCAAATTGTGACTAGACCACATACCAGGAGAGGTGTTTGGATCTAGTTTGTTTATTCACTCAAAGAGTAGGGTTTTTTTGTTTCTTTTTTTTTTTTTTTTAGGTCACACCTGGCAGTGCTCAGGGGTTACTCCTGGCTCCATGCTCAGAAATTGCTCCTGGCAGGCACAGGGGACCATATGGGGCACCGGGATTCGAACCGATGACCTTTTGCATGAAAGGCAAACGCCTTACCTCCATGCTATCTCCTGGGCCCCAATAATCAATACATTCTATAGAATAAACGACATCCTCTTTCATACAATGATTACAATCCTTATTAATCTTTGTTAGAGATGTCACTCATTTTTGGCCTAGGATTTAATACTATCCTAATTTTCCTTACTCTCCTAAGTCTGCTGAATCAGCTTTGTGGCTGATTCATTTGCATGCTCAGTTCCTCTTTTCCTCTGGAGGGGCGTATCTTTTGTGTGGCTGGCTACTGCATGCCTATATTGGGTTTTGTTTTGATGCAAAGAATATCTTTAAAACCAAGTGACCATGGCTCAGGGCCGGATGCTCTGATTCTTCAGTAATTTTCACATTCTTTTTTTATTAATTATCTTTATTTAAACACCATGATTATAAATATAATTGTAGTTGTATGGTGCAGTCATGTAAAGAACACCCCCCTTCACAAATGCAGAATTCGCACCACTAATTTCCCAGATCTCCCTCCTCCCCACCCCACCCACACCTGTACTTGAGACAGGCTTTCTTGTTCCCTCATTCATTCACATTGCTATGATAGTATTCAGTGTTATTTCTCTAACTGCATTCATCACTTGAGAGGTAGGTGGAAAGCCTGTTGACCCCAATACAGTAACCTAGATCGGCGCCCAGGGATGGCCTGGAGTCAGGGGAAAAAGACAAGGACGACTGGTGGCCTGCCAAGCCTCTCAGCATTCCCCAGACCAGGGGAATGCTGAGGTATGGGGCCATAATTTTCACATTCTAATCTCCAATAGCATTTCTTTACTGTTCAGGAAGGCCTGGAATAACCAGGCTTCACAACGTTTTCTAGGTATCTTGAAAACAGTTTTGATTTACAGAAGTCTTGATGGTCTTTTGAGGGGCACAAAGGAAGTTCCTTAGGATGCTAGTAAAACTATGTCTTAAATGAGAGGGGTGAATTTATGCTGTGACCTCTATCAATATCCCCTTTACCTTAAGCATCTCATGGCAATTGTGGGTACAGGTAACCAAAGGCTATGCACTCAGAAATCGCTCCTGGCTTGGGGGACCATATAGGATGCTGCGGGATCTTAGCCATGGAGTCTAGACTAGGGTTCCTTATACAGAGGTCGTGATATAATAGGACACAGTGTGTATATGTATATTCTGACCCAGTACCACATATATGTATAATATAATACTGTTTGTACACATGCATGATTCATCTTATACCTGCATGCATGTATATGTACTAACAGACACTAAACACATATGTATGACATGACATTGCAATGTGTGCATGTATAATTTAATACTGTGAGCACCCATAGAACATGACACTGCATATCATATTCAGAGCATGACCATGAACACATATAACCTGACACTGCTCACATGCACACACATGATATCATGTACACATATATGACTTGCCACAGAAGGACTTGTATGTATAATATGCCAGTGAATAACACGTAAAATCTGACACTCTATGTCTAATGCAACTATGTCTAATGCTATATATAATGTATGTATATAAAGTGACATACAAATATTATCTGCCTTGCATGAAGCAACACTGTTAGCATGTATATAAATTCCAATACACTGTGCACATGTCAGTATAACCTGATACTTTACATGCATGTGTATAGAAATCTCACACTCAGTACATGTGTTATATATGACCTATAAACATGTGGGTATAATCCGACATGCACACTGACTATGAACCTGAAAGTATGATGCGACACACCAAAGCATGAAGATATGGAGGTGGAGATGGGTGCCCCTGAAGGGAGCTGAGTGCATTTATCTTAGGGATTCAGGGTGCAGTACAGGCTGGGGGAAGGACTGTAGCTTCCTTCTGAGGGGTGAACATGAACAAGTCTCATCTTCATGAAGGAATCTGGGAGCACCTGGCTGGGCTTCGCCATTATGTCCTCCTGGGGAGCAGGACTACTGGCTGACACACAGGAGTGTTAGATGGGCGTGGGGTGCTTCGGGGCCCTCTCACCCAGACGATGACTCCCATCAAGCCCAGCAGCACAGGCACCTTCAGAAAGACCAGGATCCAGAGGTGGATGCTGCAGAGTAAGGACGTGAGAGGGACACAGGGGTGGTGAGGTCAGTCCTTGGGGAGCCTTGATGTCCCCATTGACCTCTCTGACCCTTACCCTTGGGATAACACTCAACAGAGTGGCAGCTCCAGGACACAGCCCTGTCCCAGCCTGCTGGTCTCCCTGAGATGGGGCTAGGAAGGGTGCGGTCATCGGGACCGAGTGGAGGGATGAGGCATGCTTCAGGAGAGGCCCCTAGCCCAGTCCAGCACATTTGGTACAATCCAACTGAGGAGTAGGGTTCACCCCAGGTCCTTTCTTTTCGGGGAGGTCCATACCTGGTAATGCTCAGGACTTACTCCTGTATCTGCTTTTAGGAATCACTCCTGGCAGTGCTTGGGGACCCTATAAGATGTTGGGAATTAGGGACCGGAGAGATAGCATGGAGGTAAGACATTTGCCTTTCATGCAGAAGGTCATTGGTTCGAATCCCGGCATCCCATATGGTCCCCAAGCCTGCCATGAGCGATTTCTGTGTGTAGAGCCAGGAGTAACCCCTGAGTGCTGCTGGGTGTGACCCCAACCCCCCAAAAAAGATGCTGGGGAATTAAACTTGGGTCTGCTTCATGCAAAGCAATGTCTTCCCCACTGTGCCATCACTCCTGTCCAATTGTGCAGTGTTGAGCCAAAGTGAGCTTCAGAGTGAGCCAAAGTCTACTTGACCCCCAAATCTTAGCCCTTATAAATCAGTGGTGACCTCTTTCACTCCCTGGCATGATTGGGGAACACAGTGTAAGTACCCTACACGCTACCACGCTTTGTGGGGGGTGGTGCACTGTGGGCTTGTTTTGCAGGACTTCACGATTTCTCACAAAGTCCCATTTCTGCACCTTCCTGAAAGCCAAATCCTGTAGGTGCTGCCCAGAATCTCTGTCCCTGAGAATGGTGACATCTGGGCACTGACTCGACTCATACCTATTTTCATCCACTTCCTCCACAGCTGTCTTAGGAGTTCCTGCTCTATTTACAGAGATGTTGGCCTGTGATGGCATCACCTTTAAATGATCAAATCCCCAACCTGGAAGCCAATAGATGATCAGAAAGCAAACCAGCACTGAGGAGAAACTACATCTCCAATTTTGTGGATTTTTTTGGGGGTGGGGGAGCCACACCCAGCAGTACTCAGAGCTCAGTCTTGGTTCTGCACTCGGAAACTAGTCTGGCAGGCTCAGAGGACTATATAGGTTGCTGGAGATTGAACCTGGGTCAGTCGCATGCAAGGCAAACATTCGTCCAGCTGTGTTATTGCTCTGGCCCCTGAAATCTTGTGTTTGCTTTTGGTTTTTGTTCTTTGTTTCTGCAGAAATGGGCTGGGAAACCCAGGTGTATACAGTGCTCCCTGATATTCCCCAGGACCCACGTAATGAATGTGCTAATGGCACACAAAAAACAAGATGAAGACTCACCCTCCGCTGCAGGGCTCTGGATCAGCACTGGGGTACAGATCTGGGGACTCCTTCTGGGGGTCTGCTCGAAAGGTTAAAGACACGTGTCACAGTGGGTTATTCCTGACCACACACTCAAGACACATACATGTGTAGCTTTCATACAAGGTTCCCTGGGCTTCTGGGTTGATGGTCTGGACCCCCACAGCACACACCCTATGGTTGTCTTGAGAGGAACCTAAGATAGAGTCCTCATCCACTCTGCTTGTGGAGGTGTAATGAAGTCTGAAGGCCGAGATTCCTCCTTCAAGTGGATTCCCTAAGCTTGGGGATCAACCTCACTTTGATGGGACCTTCTGCACCCTGATAGTGTGGTGTTCCCATCTGCTTTCCAGGCTGATAGCCATGAGACTGCTGACTCTTTTTCTGGTGAAGGGAAAGACCAGGAAGAAAGATCTAGAAGGCCAGAGAGATATTCAAGGGGTGGGCACTTGCTTGCACATGGCTGACATGGGTTCCATCCCTCGCACCACATTAGGTACTCTGAGACCCTCCAGGTGTGTCCCCTGAGCAAAGAGAATGAAGTAGCCCCCGAACAAGCCTGAGTAGCCCAATATACCTCAATAAACAAAAGACCTTGAGGGATTCCTGCCAGGTGCTGCCCTGAGCCCAGGAGAGGCCTGCTGGGCTGAGTGTTTGTAGATTTCAGCCTCTCTGAGACTGGATTTGTGGCTGTTTTTTTGTTTTTTGTTTGTTTTTTTGTTTTGTTTTGTTTT
>PVKC010044205.1:0-11546 GCA_004027635.1 Crocidura indochinensis | reverse complement strand
CATTAGAATATTGAACATCATTGAAAAAATCTAGTATTTATTCTCTCCACTTGCTACTTTGTAAAGTTGGACAGAGAACACTTAATAATTTGTTCAGAAAGAGAAGTAAATTAAGAGACATATTAAGAAAGCAAATAATGTAACAAAGATCATTACATTGTTTGTTAAACAGAAGGCTAGATCTCATTTCTGTGTTTGCATTATAACTTCAGGTGGGCAAGACTAAAAGGTTTGATAACCATGGGATTTTTTACTGTCAGACTAGAAAGGTGGTATCATTCTGAAAAAAAAAAAGCACGGTTTCTTCTGTTGTTGAAATGGAAATTAAAAAGTAGGAGTATGTAGGATTTTGATAAGAAACTAAGAAACTTATATGCAGGAAATGAGTTACTTACATTTGATGGGATTTAAAAGTATTTAAAAGTAACAGTCAAAAAGGGTTCAATCAAAATTGGTTGTTTTCTAAGTACATAGTTTTTAAATTTTCTTTGATCATACTAACTAATCTTGAGCAGCATGATACACTGTTTTCAAAAGAGTGTCTGCCCCTCTCTCGGATTGATCATTCCACTCTGAAACTGACTGCATCTGAAATTCTTTTTGACACTAGCAAAAATCTAGTCTTCTAATGAATATGGTAAAAGTTTAAAGAGACTCAGAAAAAAAATCTTAAGAATGTATTAGAATCATTCTGGAGTTTTCCTTAAATACTAAGAATCAGTGCTTTCTTCCTATATCTCACTTAAAAATACATAAGATGCATCATTTTAGAGTTAGAATGGGAAAAATAGTTAAGAATGGGAAAAATGGTTTCTCTGCTCATTTTGAAGTTCATAGTTTCTATACATAGAAGGAATTTTTTTATCCTGTCAATGCCTTGCTTGTGAAAGCTTCCATTAAGTACTGAGTTCTGTAAAATGGCTAAAATTTTGCTTGCTTTAAAAGTAAATTAGGGGCCCGGGAGATAGCATGGAGGTAAGGCGTTTGCCTTTCATGCAAAAGGTCATCAGTTCGAATCCCGGTGCCCCATATGGTCCCCCGTGCCTGCCAGGAGCAATTTCTGAGCATGGAGCCAGGAGTAACCGCTGAGCACTGCCGGGTGTGACCCAAAAACAAACAAACAAAAAAAAAGTAAATTGGCACTAGCATCCTAGTGTTATCGTTTTCTCCCGAATGACTCATGTGCAGCCATTTGATGTTCATGTTGGAAATATACTCAGTGTAACCATCGACTTTTCATGAGAAATTATTAAAGCTGCAATGTAAAAATCCACATTGATTACAAACATGTACATTTCCCATGTTACTAATGGAATATAAATGTTACATATTTTTCTCTTTTTTCTTACCCAAAGAGTTGATATTTAGTGGCTATTAAGAAAACCTAACTCATGGATCATTATTCATTCAACAGTGGGGGAAAAAACTATCTCTGTGTTAGATGCTATTAGCACATGCTGAATGCCAGTTATAATGATCCCATTAAATCAGATGTGATGAATAGTTCATGATATCTTACTTTATGTTATTTCTGGAACTTCTGTTTACATATATTCTTTCTGGAAATAATGGTCCAAGCCCTGATATGCCTGGAGGCTTTGCTGCTTTTTTCCACAAGATTTCTTTGATTTTATTTCCCGGGATATAGAATTTTCTATTCAGACACTGAAGACAGAAAAGGTCATCTCACAAATACTGTTAAGTGCCTATTGTTTCTTTGCCTTCTTAACACATATTTTGAAAATGACAAGAAATTTTTAAAAGAAAAAAATGTAACAAAATTCTTTTACGACCTCTCCCATACATTAAGTTACTTGTTCTTTTGGTTGCAAATATTTTATCTTCTATTCTCATTGGAATCGATGCATCTACCAGGAGTCTCTCAGGGCTATGTAGTTACTATGTGCTATCTAAAGGAGTCAATTAAGATGCTTTTGTTTTTGTTTTTGGGCCACACCCATTTGATGTTCAGGGGTTACTCTTGGCTATGAGCTCAGAAATCATTCCTTGCTTCGAGGAACCATATGGGACACTGGGGGATCAAACTGCAGTCTGTCCTACACTAGCGCTTGCAACACAGACACCTTACCACTAGCGCCACCTTTCCGGCCCCAAGATGATTTTTTAAAACTACCGCATGAAGCAGGGTCTCCTTGTTTAGTACTGCCAGACAAATAACAAATGAAGATTAAATAGTGTTTTATCTGGGTAGGATGATAGTGAGAGCCAGAATTCTTTGCTTAACACACAAACTTTTCAGTATCCACTTGTTGAGGATTACTGTAAAAAATAGGAGGTCATCATAAACAGAAACTATGCTGGACAAAATAAATAAAAATTTTAGAATGCAAATGAGGTTGAGACAGTATTTGCCACAAGTCTGGGCTCATCTTGAGAGACTTCTAAAAAAGTGAATGAAACCAGAGGCTATGCTGTTTGAATGAAACTGAAAAACTAGTGCGACTTGCAAGAAACTCTACATATAAGACATATGTGAACATTTTTTAGAAGAGAAGACATTAGTGGAAGATGATAAAAAAAGGATATAAGGGATTAATACAAGATCAAATAAGCCATGATCATATTTTGGGGAAGATTTAGTTAATAATTATTTCAGAATTTAATGATAAAATTAGTCAAATTAGTTAAAATAAAAATTCAGAATTGACCCTCCTTTTTATATCTGGCATACACACAGAAAAATGCCATATAATATTTGTTATAAATTAATGCCTAACACTTACTATCTCAGGGAAATATATATTGACACAAGGTAATAATGGTAATAATTTTTATATAAGTAATTAGCATGTTAATAAATTAAATAAGAGAAGCTAATTGAAGCAGTTTTTTTTACATTCCATAAAGAAAATCAGTCTGAATATCTTTAAAAAAAGGAACTTGTAGTGACCTATTTCAGCCTTGCAAGTTAAACGCTCCAGACATTACAACCACTGGTTGTGATTCATGTAACTAAGGAGTTTACAAAATTCCGAAGAGATTTACAAAAATTTATTATTAGAAATGTCGGGGCCCGGGAGATAGCATGGAGGTAAGGTGTTTGCCTTTCATGCAAAAGGCCATCGGTTCGAATCCCGGTGCCCCATATGGTCCCCCGTGCCCACCAGGAGCAATTTCTGAGCATGGAGCCAGGAATAACCCCTGAGCACTGCCGGGTGTGACCCAAACACCAAAAACCAAAAAAAAAAAAATGTGACTTTTGTTATATTAAGGTCCCTTATATGTGCAAACCATACCACCACTTGACAAGAAAATATAATTAAATATGAAATATTTTCACACCTCAGAAGTCTCTATAAAAGATAATAGAAGAGGAAAACACCTTTATTATTAACTGAGCTGCAAATCAAAATTTAATGCACTACAAGCAATTCTTAAACAATTACAAAAACAGAAACATATTCTGGCTATATAAACAAGATAAAGCCTACTACATGCAAGTTTTAGGATAAACATAAATAGATCCTCATGCAAGAAAACTTGGTAACTTAACAACTATGTCAGACATAGTTGATCTTAACTTACATGAAGGTTATGTTAGCTTTATCCTCAGCGCATTTCTAATGAGAGCTTTGGAAAATTAGCAAGATACTCATTAAAGTTAAATGCCTACTCACTGAAACTGTGGACAGGGTGCTTTCTCCTTGATGTTTACATTTCTAAGAGATGGTTCCTAGGTCCCAGAGAAAAAGTATTACTAATGAAAAGACTTGTCAAGCTTTCATACCTATAGAATCTTCAAAGGGATTTAGATATGTTTCAAAGGGAGGAGAAAGCACTTAGAACTTTTCTAAAGTAAATATTCTGGCCAAAAATAAAAAGTGGAAAAGGAAAACACTAAAAGGGAAAGGATAATTTGTTTCTTTGTTTTGAGGAGAAAAATTTAACATTTTTGCTTTTCATTTAATGTGTCTTTCAACCTCAAGTTGCCCGACTTGCCTCAATACTAACATTCTGAATTAGTCCAGTCCCACACTTTCTGAATTTTCTATAATTGCTGAGGTTACCCAAAGTCTATGAAGCACAGAGACAGAAAAATCCCTGAAATTGTTTTTGAACAGAGGTGAAGTTTTCATAGCTTTCAAAATATTTTTATTTGGGGCCCAGGAGACAGCATGGAGGTAAGGCGTTTGCCTTTCATGCAAAAGGTCATCTGTTCGAATCCCGGTGCCCCATATGGTCCCCCGTGCCTGCCAGGAGCAATTTCTGAGCATGGAGCCAGGAGTAACCCCTGAGCACTGCCGGGTGTGACCCAAAAACAAAAAAAAAAATTTCTTATTAGAGCTGTCAAGAAATTCTTCCAAAAAGTTTTATCTATGTATATAATTTCTGTCCTCTAACAGAAACTTCTGAGAATATTCCTCAAGGTTATTTAGGAAAGAAAGAGGTCCCATTTTTTGTTTGTTTTTGTTTTGGGTTCATATCAGGTGATGCTCAGGGGTTATTCCTAGCTATGTACTCAGAAATCGCTCCTTCTTGGGTGGACCATATGGAATATAGGTGATTGAACCTAGGTCCATCCTGGGTCAGCAGCTTGCAAGGCAAATGGCCTACTGCTGTGCTATTGCTCTGACCCCAAAAGGGTCCCATTTTTTAATACTACAGATATTTATTGTTACTTTCTCTTAGATTCTTGTTGCAAATGTTTAGCCAATTTTCTCTGATAAGGGAATTTCTATGTCATTTTTTACAAGCATTTTTTTCACAACCCATTGCTACCTAGTTATTCCTGCCATGAGAGTAGTTAATAAAAATAGAATAATCTAATTAACTATTTCCCAGTTGAATTCAATGATTCTTTGACTTATTCTGAATCCAAACATTTCCTGTTGTATTCATATCTATAATTGTTCAGATGGACACAATGTAAATCTTAATTTACACCTAAAATTATTGAACATTTAATTTCAGTCTTCTGTTTAAATTACAACCATTTTAGACCCTCTCCCCATTGCTCATGATTCCATCTTCCAGAACCCACTCCTATTACCCCCTATAGCAAACAACCAAACAAGAAACTTTCCCTTAATCTTATCTCAGTGTATTCCTCTGTTTAAATGAACCTTCTAATTCTTCATTTTTATCTGAAAACTTTTTCAGCAATTGACATGGTCTTTTACCACTAGACTCTGATTAACTATTCTGTTTCATTATTTATTTATTTATTTATTTTGGCTTCTGTGTTGCAGTGGTGCTCATTAGTTATTTCTGGATCTACACTGAATTTTCAATCCTGGGGGTGCTCAGAAATTACCAGAGATTGAATTTGGGTCAGTCACATGCAAGGCAAGTGCCATACCCATAGTAATAGTCCTATGATCCATCTGACTGCCTTTTATAACTATATTTCACCCAGTTTTTCCTTATTCTGTATCATATCAGCATCTTCCTTTAATATAGCAATCACCTTGATATTTAAACAATTTTCTTTACTATATTTTGTAAATAGATATTTTTTTAAGTCTCTCAGAGTGACTTTACAAATTTTCTTTTCATCCCCTTTACCATGATCTGGTCATATCATAAAGATAATATTTACCTAGATTATCATCCTCTTTATTGTACTTTTTTATTTTGCTCTTCCCCTTTTAAAGAAATATTTCAAATACTTTTCTTGAAGTTCCGTAAACATAGCTTAAACTCAACTTTCTTTAATTTACAAATAACATTATCCTCTATAATCTAATACTAATCTGCTTTCCAGCAATATCCATTTTACTTATACTTTCCATTTATCCACTGCTCAAGACATATAATCCTCATTATTTTTTAAACCTACATTTAATTTATATTTGTAACAAAATAATTTGAATACCCAACTCATTTCTATCATCCTTTTTAGATCCTTTCTGATAATCATAGTCTAATATGATTTATTTATCCTTTTTGTGATTTATAATTCTATGTCTTACAAACCATATTTTGTCTTACAGTGTTTTGTACATGAATTTATATTGGGTAATGTCTTATTTTTAAAAGCATAGTTTATCACAAGTAACAAAACTGAATACAATTTTAATGTCTTCTATTGTTAAATATTATTATTAAATATATTATTAAAATATGTATTCATTTAGAGGCTAAATTGGAAAAAAAACTTCTATATGTTATGCTTTCTATCTGCCTTGTCAAACTCTGCAGAAAAACTGACAAACAACAGAAAGAAATGATGTTTTTCCTAGACCTTTGAAAATATGTTACTCTTTACAAAATACTGCTTATTTTGACCTGAGTATACTAGTTTTAAATTGTATATAACATTTCCTTTCTTAAATGGGATATTTATAAAGTTATTATTCTTTGGATTCTTTAGTATCCATTATAAAGTTGTGGAGTTCCATAACTCATATCACTTTATTAATATTTGATTTATTATCATCCAATTTCTTCAAAAACTATAATTTAATTTTTGACTTCCTATTATTTAACTGATCTTCAAAGCACTACAGTTCCTTTACTCACATGTCATTGGAAACAATTTGGATTGTTTCCAAATTCTGGCTATTGTGATTTAATAGTGCAATATATGAATGCAGATGACTTTTCTATTGCACTTGTGAGCCCCTACGGATATATTTTCAAGAGGGATACTTCTGGGTCATATGGAGCCTCAACACCTAGTTTTTTCATAAATGCCTATATTGTTTTCAAATAGGTTGATTCAATTAAAGTTCCCACCAAAGTGAATGAAGATCCATGTCATCACTGGTAAAATTTTATTGATCTCTGTGAAGAGTGCCAGTTTCTTTGGTATAAATTTTACATTTAAAAAAAGTCTAATAAGGAGGTTAAGATTATGCAAATTCTTAAACAAAATGTATATTTTGGCACAGGTGGCAACTAGCCCCATGACATTAAAGGCTATATAACGTACATCAATTTCAATTTCCTCATTAAAATATGAAATTACTGGGCTGGAGTGATTGAGCAGCTAGGGCATTTGCCTTGCAGGATGCTGACCCAGGACAGACCTCGGTTTGATCCCTGGTATCCCATATGGTCTCCAAACCAGGAGCTGTTTCTGAGCTCATAGCCAGGAATAACCCCTGAGCATCACGAGGTGTGGCCCAAAAACAAAAACAAAACAAAAAATTACTCTTACCTCATAAAATGTTATATTATAAATTGAAAATAAAGAACTAATGCCCTATTTAGCATTTTTCACTTTGAAAAAAATCTATATTTCTAGCAAAATATCTATCTAGTTTACATATTCAATAACCTGCTTGTCAAAATGAAGATTTTCCATTTACTTTATTTATTCAAAGGTTTACTGTTCCGACCAGCTAAGAACTGGGTTTTGCTTTCTGCATCCTCTACTTTGCAATTTTTTGCTAGATATATGAGGTATCTCCTTACTCTTTTCAGATATGACTCGAGTAAACTACAAAATGCTTTCAAAACTTTTTCATTCTTTCAGTAAGTTTTTGTAATTTTTTATATTTCTTATCATTTGTCTTAAACTAATAATAATTTCTCAATTCTTCAATTATTTCTCAATGACATCAGAGAGAAACATTAAGGTATAGTTCCTTTAATAGAGTCTAGCACTAAGCTCACTTTTCTGCTATTAGCATTTTACTTTGACCCTTCTGAGATTATATTACTTACTGCTTTTTAACTTACAGAATTTTATTGTAGCTCATAACTCATTCTGTAATTTCTTACAATACAATACTCCATTGGAATACCAACTACATTCTAATTTTAGCATATTATATTGGTATCTAGAATTTACTTTTTGCCTTTGTGAATATACTGGCTTTGGGTTCTACACCTTAAATAGCAAAGGTTCTTAAATAATTCTATTGAATCAAATATCAAATATATACTACCACCATCACTACACATATTTATAATTTACCCATAAAGAATTGAAATAATGATTAGTATTTTCATTTGGTATTCCTTTCAGGAGAATAATTTCCAGGGCTGGAGCTATAGCACAGTGGGCAAGGCATTTGCCCTATACGTGGATGACCCCGTTTGATCCCTGGCATCCCATACATATAATCATCTAATCTTTGATAAAGGAGCAAGAAGTCCTAAATAGAGCAAAGAAAGCCTTTTCAACAAGTGGTGTTAGCACAACTCACTAGCCATTTGCAAAAAAGCGAACTTAGCTAACATCATGTATGAAGGTAAAATCCAAATGGATTAAAGACCTCGATATCAGATCTAAAACCATAAGGTATATAGTACAACATTTAGGTATAACACTCCATGACATTGAGACTAAAGGCATCTTCAAGGAGGAAACTGAACTCTCCAAGCAAGTGAAAGCAGAGATTAACAGATGGGAATATATTAAGCTGAGAAGCTTCTACACCTCGAAGGAAATAGTGCCCAGGATACAAGAGCCACCACTGATTTGGAGAAACTATTCACCCAATACCCATTAGATAAGGGGCTAATATCTAAAATATACAAGGCGCTGACAGAACTCTACAAGAAAAAAACATCTAATACCATCAAAAATGGGGAGAAGACACTTTGATGAAGAAGAAATACAAATGGCCAAAAGACTGCCAGAATTAATTTCTTTTTTTGTTTTGTTTTGTTTTGCTTTTTTGGGGGGGAGGTGCATGCCAGTGACGCTCGGGGGTTACTTCTGGCTATGCGCTCAGAAATTGCTCCTGGCTTGGTGAACCATATGGGATGCCAGGGGATCCAACCAAGGTCAGTCCTAGTGAGGGCAAGGCTGAGGCCTTACCGCTTGCTCCAGAAGTAATTTCTTTCTTTCTTTTTTTGGGGGGGGCGGGGGGTTGGGTCACACCCAGTGACGCTCAGGGGTTACTCCTGGCTATGCACTCAGAAGTCGCTCCATATGGCACGGGGGACCATATGGGAATCGGGGAACCATATGGGAATCTGGGGATCGAACCGTGGTCCATCCTAGACTAGCGCAGGCAAGGCAGCAGGCACCTTACCTCCAGCGCCACCGCCCAGCTCCCCAGAAGTAATTTCTAATAAAAGAACAAGTAGTAATTCCTGAGTGACACTGGAGGTGGCACAAACATGAACAAAAGTAATTTCTATAATTCTTTAAAATAGGCATAGATTATACTCTCAGTGGTTGAGGAAATATGGATATTAGTATATGAATCAACATAATATGTATAGAAATATAGAGGAAAATTTCCAGAATAGTAATGTTTTATTCATAAATTTTAATCAATAGATATTGTACCTTAAAATAATTTTCAACTTATAGTTCAGCTTCAGAGCTTCTTCTGAGAAGGGATATATTATGAACCACTAAAGTGGAAAGTTACTTTACAGATAGATGATATTGTTTAACTTCTTTTTGTAAGTTAAAAAACAGATGCACACAAGTATAAAGAACTTTGAGTCTTCTCTATAGTTCTGCTCAGTTAAGCATTTCTATTTGTTCTGTTCTTAAACCTTTTCAGATAGAACCTGTTAATTGGGTAATTAGGACTTATTCCTCAAATTAGAATGTTCTCTAATCTACTAAAGGAATAGAAATTTGTTTGGTTTTTCTTTTCAACTACCAAAAAACAAAGTTTCCCTCCTCATTTTCTTTCTGCATTTCTCAAGGTCAACCAAAAACTAAAACTTGGGAGCAATTAAATAAATAGCACAAATCATAATGTCTTCCAATCCTTTAGCTATCAGTAAGTTTGTTTGAAACTATTTTCGTTTATTCTCTCTCACACCTCATGATTTCTTCATCTGCATGTTAAAGTTTGACAAGTTTAACTGATTACAAATAATACAATTCTCTTTAAAGATCATAGCAACTGGGGCTGATTCAAGGGAAGCAATGGCATAGAAGACTAACACTTTGATGGGATAGATATTAAGCGAAATGTTATATGATGACGCATTTAGGCAACAGTTGTCCGCAATATGAGTATTCAAATACTTAATAAAGAAGTTTTTTCTAAATGAAGTATTGGATTTGAGAAGAAGGCCCTTTGTTGGAAGGAATGCTTAGGGACCACAGAAGAGAATCAGAACTCAAGGAAGGACTAGATGGTATCTGATAATCCAAATGACCTCAGTCTTACCATAGAAAGAGAAAAGAAGAGCTTGTTCTGCCCTGTTTTACTTACATTCTGTAAGTGTAATCATAGAATACTCACATGCCCATCCTTGTTAAAATTGGTATAAAAGAGGAAGGGTATCTTCCTTTCCTGGAATTCTGTTTTCAAAGACCCTACCCATAATCTATGAGTTTCCCTACCTCACTTTCCTTTCCTAAATGAAATGTTTTACTGAATTTAGCAGAAAACAAAAGAACTTAAAAGCTGGAAACGTTTGTTGACAAGCTGCATACCCCACAGTAATTGCCTCCGTTACTCAAGGAAATAAGTGAAAGTAAGTGTTACCTAAGTCTGGGAGACAACTGGAAGATATTGATAAAATATTTTGATTAGAAATTGCACAGAGCTACTTGTAAAAAATTGAACTTAGACCCCCAGCTAACATCATGTACAAAGATAAAATTGAAATGGATGAAAGACCTTGATATTAGACCTGAAACCATAAAATACATAGAACAACACGTAGGCAAAACACTCCAGGACATTGAGACTACAGGCATATTCAAGGAGGAAAATGCACTCTCCAAGCAGGTGAAAGCAGATATTAACAGATGGGAGTATATTAAGCTGAGAAACTTCTGCACCTCAAAGGAAATGGCACCCAGGATACAAGAGCCACCCACTGAGTGGGAGAAACTATTTACCCAATACCCATTAGATAAGGGGCTAATCTCCAAAATATACAAGGCACTGACAGAACTTTACAAGAAAAAAACATCTAATCCCATCAAAAAAATGGGGAGAAGAAATGGACAGAAACTTTGACAAAGAAGAAATACAAATGGCCAAAAGACACATGAAAAAATGCTCCACATTACTAATCATCAGAGAGATGCAAATCAAAACAACTATGAGGTACCACCTCACACCACAGAGAATGCACACATCACAAAGAATGAGAACAAACAGTGTTGGCAGGGATGTGGAGAGAAAGGAACTCTTATCCACTGCTGGTGGGAATGCCGTCTAGTTCAACCTTTATGGAAAACGATATGGAGATTCCTCCAGAAATTGGAAATCGAGCTGCCATACGATCCAGCTATACCACTCCTAGGAATATACCCTAGGAACACAAAAATACAATACAAAAATCCCTTCCTTACACCTATATTCATTGCAGCACTATTTACCATAGCAAGGCTCTGGAAACAACCAAGATGCCTTTCAACAGACGAATGGCTAAAGAAACTGTGGTACATATACACAATAGAATATTATGCAGCTGTCAGGAGAGATGAAGTCATGAAATTTTCCCACACATGGATGTACATGGAATCTATCATGCTGAGTGAAATAAGTCAAAAAGAGAGAGAAAAACGCAGAATGGTATCACTCATCTATGGGTTTTAAGAAAAATGAAAGACATTCCTGCAAGAATAATAATTTTCAGACACAAAAGAGAAAAGAGCTGGAAGTTCCAGCTCACCTCAGGAAGCTCACCACAAAGAGTGATGA
>PVKC010044204.1:0-11640 GCA_004027635.1 Crocidura indochinensis | reverse complement strand
ACCAACTTTTGAATTTCTTGAACAATAACTACTAGTATTACCTTGACATTCTAAGGTGATATTTTCACTTCTTGGGGTAAAACAGGAAATGCAGCTGTTGTGAGTTTCACAGATATTTGTGGGAACTGGGGCTACTGTGGTGGGGTCCTGTTGGGAGTGGTTGATGGTCGGGGTGGGCTGAGGGGGGGTTCCGTCGTCGTGGAGCCATTACTGGGGTTGTTCCCCTCAGGTGCAGCCGGGGTGTTATTCTGTGGCTCCACGGCCAGCACGCAGAACATGGCCAGGCTGGTGGCCGCCCAGAGCAGCCGGTGGAAGACAGTCCACATGGAGTTCTCGCTGCTCAGAGTTCAGGGGAAGCTCTTGCGCCCAGAGCTCGTGCCGGTGTCTCAGACCCCTTGGGTAATTTACATGAATGAAGAATGATACTGAGTGGGTATACGAAAGAATAGAATTATAACTAAAAAATGCTTAATCACGTAGAGAAACACAATTAGGAATACATGGAGAACTCAAATTCATTAAAAAAAGAAAAGAATCAATTGAGGTTGCTTGAGAATCTCCTAGGTGCCAGAGTAATAGCAAAGTACATTAGCTAGGGTGCTTGCCTTGCATGCAGCAGATCTTGGTTTGATTCGTGGCATTCCATATGCTGAATCCCCAAACTCAGCAGAAATTATCCCTGAGTGCAGAGCCAGGAGTAACTGCTGAGCATTGCCTGGTATGGCCTCCAAATCAAAATTAATAAATAAACAGATAAATAAGTATGTTTTTTGCACTTCCATTAGATTGTCCCTCTACCCCCCAAATAGTGTCTTTGCTGACATTCAAAGAGGGGAGAGCGGATTTGTATTAGAAAGGGAGAAACAGCAAGCTTCCTTATGATCTTGTGTGTATGAGAAGTGAAAATAAGTTTTATATATTTGTAAGGAACAGGGAAGAGAAAGAAAATATGATTTACTTAAGAGAGAGCATGGGCTTTTCCATTGTGATGAGGTCACTCCAACCCACATCCTAGTGCTCAAGTATGGAAATCCACCATCTCAAGAGGGGATATGCTGGCAACATGTGCTTGGCAACACACACCTCAGCAACACATATGTTCAAGAAGCATATGCACTCAGTCAGCACATAGGGGCAGGTATCCTAATAATAGGAAATACAAATTCATTATATGGGAAATCAAATTCTAAGGCAATATATTGGACAGTACTATGAACCTTCTCCTCAACAAGTTAGCTACTTACATAGATGCAAACACACTTAATGAAATACGAAAGAAAACCTTTATAGGGATTTTCTAAGGACATGAGTGAAAACAGTCACCTAGAAGGTCTAGTAAAGACCATTGAAGGAGAATGCTGGGTGAATCGGAGTTTGCTCCTAGGAGCAACTCAAGGGTCAAGCAATGGACGTTTTGTAGCAGATACTATGTAATAGATGGTATGACCCAGAAGGAAGAGTTCACTCTTACACTGATAATGGGGACAATTTCAGCTGGTTACTTTATGCTTTGTGACAGGAGAAAGGATTGTACTATATATATATAAGTTCATCTCACAAAACAATGCAATTTCTCCATACCAGAATTTAATAATGCTAGAATGGGAAAACATCATTATCAGGATTAGCTCTTACTACCTAGCTCTTACTACCAGCATTAGTTCTTACTTTTAATCAAAGTAAAGATTTTCAGAAATAGTTACCTCTAGGCTTTATAACTTTTCTTGGAATGAATCCAAAACTTTCCTACAGAGTAAACTAGAAAAGACAAATAGAAACTGTTAAAATGTAAAACTTCAATTCAAGTTTTTTTTTTTCCGAGGGAGGGGGAGAAATGTTTTTGTTTCTCTCTCATTCTCTCTCTTATTAAAAATAAAAACCAAATAAAACCAAAAAAAGTATTAAAAATAGGTCTCTTTCTCTTTTTCTTTCTCACCTTGTAGCTAAAGCGATTAAGCAAAGCCAGGGCACTCAAACACAGGTAAAAAGCCTTTAGCACTGACTCTTACTAAATAAATACAGATGACACAACATATTAACAGCTATATTAGAATAAAATAACAGGGGCCCGGGAGATAGCACGGAGGTAAGGCATTTGCCTTTCATGCAAAAGGTCATCAGTTCGAATCCCGGTGCCCCATATGGTCCCCCGTGCCTGCCAGGAGCAATTTCTGAGCATGGAGTCAGGAGTAACCCCTGAGCACTGCCGGGTGTGACCCAAAAACCAAAAAAAAAATAATAATAAATAAAAATAAATAAAATAACAAAAGCAACCCTCGTTTGATTCTAAGGGTTTAATTTCACCCTAGAGAAAACTGGCAACTATGGTTTTTTGTTTGTTTGTCTTGTTTTTTTACATTGACCATAATCACAGATTGATCAAACATTTTTTCCTGTGGGAATAAATGAATGAGCTCCAGTTCCCTACCCTCCATTTAGTGCTAATTATTAGGTGGATGTAAAAAATTTCAAATGCATTGATATGTGATGACAGAATTTCTTATCACATGTTATCCAGCATTCTGGTAGTTAAAATATTCTGGATTAGGAGCGGGAAATTAAAACAATGAAAATCACCCATGGCGGGCCAGGAGATAGCACAGCAGCGTTTGCATTGCAAGCAGCTGCTCCAGAACTAAAGGTGGTTGGTTCGAATCCAGGTGTCCCATATGGTCCCTCCTGCCTGCCAGGAGCTATTTCTGAGCAGATAGCCAGGAGTAACCCCTGAGCATTGCTGGGTGTGGCCCCAAAACCAAAACAAAACAAAAGGGGGAACTAAACATAAAAACAGAAGACCATGATTTTAAGGGTCCAGAGATAGCACAGCAGCTTTTGCCTTGCAAGCAGCCAATCCAGGACCAAAGGTGGTTGGTTTGAATTCCGGTGTTCCATATCGTCCGTTCCTGCCACGAGCTATTTCTGAGCAGACAGTCAGGAGTAACCCTTGAGCACTGCCGGGTGTGGCCCAACCCCCCCCCCCAAAAAAAAAGAAAGAAAGAAAATCACAAATCACCCATGACCCAACTTCTACTCAAAGCAAAGATTTGTCATTCTGAAGGAATCTGATGCCTCTGTTTCCAGCTCAGTCCATCTTAGGCACAGTGGGTTGAGTTTTTCACAAGAGTTTAAAGGCAAGTTTAATGAGTGAGAATATTATGCATTTCCTTCCTCTAGAAGCAACTGATTATACATGAAATAGACTACAGAGAATTACATGCCTAAGGGGAGAGTTAAAATCGATGAAAATTTATGAGTACAATGAATTGATTGGGAAGAGTGTAGCACAAGTAGCATCATATTATTGATAAAGAATATTAAAACTGCAGGGAATTTGGCAGGATAAAAATAAAATTAGAGTGAGAGTCTAATAGACATTGCTGGTCACATGCATATCATCAGGTCCACAGGTTTTACAATGCTCTAGGGCTGTTGCCACACAGAATAGGATTTAAAGGAGATGAGAGAATTTACTTGAGCTCTGCCAGAAGAGATTCTTGAAGACAACTGCATGTTACTCCAAAACAAAAACAAAGATACAAAACGTAATTGACGAGGCCAGGGCACTAGTGCAGTGGTAGGGTGTCTGCCTTGCACGCGCTAGCCTAGGACAGACAGCAGTTCGATCCACGGCGTCCCATATGGTGCCCAATTTTCTGAGAAAATAGACAGGAGTAACCCCTGAGCATCACTAGATGTGGCCCCCAAACCAAAACAAAACTAAAACAAAACAAACATAATTGAAGTTTAAAAAGGAGGGAACCAAAATGGCAAGAAAAATATTTAAACTAATGGCAAAATGGTTCTGACATGTAACGAATTATTATAATAAATAGACATAGCAATCTCAAAAATTTAGATAGCTTAGAATCAAAGATATTCACATAGATATATTCTAGTCAAATTTTGAAAGCCCATTTTTTTTGGGGGGGGTCACATCCAGCAGTGCTCAGGGGTTATTTCTGGCTCTATGCTCAGAAATCGCTCCTGGCAGGCTCAGGGGACCATATGGGATGCCGGGATTTGAACCACCGACCTTCTGCATGCAAGACAAACGCTGTATCTTCATGCTATCTCTCTGGTTCCAAGCCAAAACATTTTATCTGGTATTTAGTAATAGAACTAACAGAGCATTGCTGTCAGATATAAAATATTATTGACAAATTAAAGGGGTTTTAAATAAATGGTTGTATATACATTTTCACAGATTGGAATCTTCTGATAACTATATAGAACATCATAATTTCTTTTAAATACCCAACTTGGCTTTTAGCACAAATGAAAAAATATCCAAACATTATCTTAAAGAACCAATTTTTATCTTGAAAATGCTAAATAATTTATAGGTATTATGTTTTCCTATTTCAACAAAATTATAAGGATCATGGCAGTATATGTAGATTTATCTGTAGGGCCATAGTGCTAGGGAAGATAAGTTACTTTCTTCACATATGATCTAGCCCAATATGATCCCCAGCAGTCCAAAAGGTCCACAATTATCACCAGAAGTTAACCTTAATCATATGAATAGGAGTAGACTTGCATACGGGACCAAGAACTGTCCTTATGAACTGCCAATGATGAGACCTAGGAATCTCTTCCCAACAAAAGAGTCCACTGTCTTTGGCATTTATAAAATATCTTTTGTGTCACCTGAAAACCTGGAGAGTATTAAAGATGAAAAGTTCTGCTCTTTGCTTATATCATTTATCAGCTATATCTCTTTTCATATGGCATCGACAGTGATTCTACTATTAAAGCTATGAGCAGGAGATAATGTTTATCTTCCATCATTATGTTAATCAGTAATATCACAATTAAGAACTTGAAATAAATTTTTAAAATAAGCAATAAATAATTTACGGAATGGATTATAAAATTAATTTAAATTTTGAGATGTTTAACATGTTTTAAGCTTGCTTTCCAGTAAAGCTTTTAAGAAATCTAAAAGCTGTTTTTGGTAGGTGGGACAAGCATGTGTAGTTACTGGCTCTGCACTATGGAATTCCTCCTGGGAGACTCAGGAAACCATATGGGAAACCAGGGATTATACCTGGGCCATTTGTCTTCATGAAACAGTATTTCTCACTTCATTTAAGTCACATTTCAGAATCAAAGCTAATCCATTTAGCTTGTTGAAAAATTCCCATTGTTCTCTTTTTTTAATTAAATCAACACGAGTTATAAAGTTAAAAAGTTATGGATAGTTGATTTTTAGTAATTCACCCATATATTCAGCAGTGTTCATTTCCCATGACTAGTTTCCCTAGTTACCCTTCCAACCATCCTCTCCAGTCTGCCTCCATGACAAAGCTCTCTCTCTCTCTCTCTTTCTCTCTCTCTCTCTCGTCCCCTACCCAGTTACCCTTCCAACCATCCTCTCCAGTCTACCTCCATGACAAAGCTCTCTCTGTCTTTATCTGTCTCTCTTTCTTTCTCTGTCTCTCTCTGTGTGTCTCTCTGTGTCTCTCTCCCTCCCCAGTTACCCTTCCAACCATCCTCTCCAGTCTGCCTCCATGACAAAGCTCTCTCTCTGTCTCTGTCTCTCATTCTTTCTCTGTCTATCTCTCTGTGTCTCTCTCCCTCCTCAGTTACCCTTCCAACCATCCTACACAGTCTGCCTCATAAGAAAGATCTCTCTCTCTCTCTCTCTCTCTCTCTCTCTCTCTCTCTCTCTCCCACACATTTTTCATCTAGGCACTGTGGTTTACAATACTATCACTAAAGGGGAATCATAATTATCATAATTTTATTTTTTTACATCTTTCTCTTTTTGGTGATATAAGCATACTTACTTTATTTTTTTTTTCTTTAGTAGCTACACTGTAGAGTGGGACAAATTACACCCAAAGTTTTTGTTTCATTACATTTTAGATAAAGGGATGCCAGTTTGTAAACTCTTAGCTACCCATATTGAAAAATTCAAATGTCTTGAATTTTTATTCCACATATATTGTATTTATACCAATCATCAATCATTCACAAAAATTTTAGTGGACTTTTATTAAATGACTAGGCATCAAGCCAAGATTTTATCCTGTTCATCCTCAGTACTTGTACTAATTAAAATAGGAAGCTAAAACTGTTAAAATTTATTACTTAATTTATTATCTCCAGATAGTAAAGGAAAACTTTATCAAGGGTAAATGTCATATTTTAGTAACAAAATTATTTATAGGTTTATAATCCAAATTAAACATATCTTTAATGTTATACTTTTCTTATTCCTTTGGCAATTTTGATTCTTATTATTAAAATTATGTTGTGTATTTGCCTAAACTCCCGTGTCATTATCAATACATAGCATAAAAACACAACAGATTTAATGTTTTTTCAATATTATACACCAGTTCATAGACTGACAAGACATATTCTGGTCATTATAGGTACTTATAGTTTATCTATAAGTACAATGCCTTTTCATCTAATCTTTTTTCAATCTAATCCTCTTGATACACTTATACTGAATACAATTTCATTTTTTAAGAAAAAATAGTTTAGCGTTTCCTTTCAGATATTCAAGGAAGTGCTTCAACTTAAATTCTTCAAGAATTATCTAGGTCACATTCACAGCTGTTAACGGGTGTACTAAAAACCTTTCTTCCTTTCCCAGATGACAGAGGCTATGTAAGTGTGTGGAAAGATGGATAGGGAATCATGGCTTTTCAGTCACATTCTCACATTTTCCTCAGTCTCAAGGGTGATTTTTTAGCTTTTCAGATTCACAAACTTAATTTCGCTGGTTTACAATGTGAGAGGGCTCTAGCCTTGGTGAATTGATTCATTCTGCTTTAAAACACAAGAGACCACTACAGAAGACACAATGTGAAGACATTATTTTATATTTTTAAAAGTTCCTAATGCAAGGCACACTGGTGCCTGTTTATCAGAAACATCTTTCCTCAGGAGAGAAAAATTATAGAAATCTGTAGTTACTTGATTCTTTCAACAATTACTAGAACAGGGCTATTTAACTTGAAGTGCTTTGTTGATACCTATTGACTTTCATAGAACACCCTAAATAGGGTGACATCAGTATTTTATATTCAGTCACAACACAAAATTTTCCATCAAAAGATTTCCTGACTATTCTTCCTAATAAAATAGAAATGCAGAGACTGGAGCGTTGGTGCAGCAGTAAGGCGTTTTGCACCTGTCTGACTTAGGATGGATCCCGGTTCAATCTCCTGGCGTTCCAATAAGGTCTCCCAATTCAGGAGCGGTTTCTGAGCACATAGCCAGGAGTAACACCTGCGCATCATAGGGTGTGCCCCCTCCAACAGAGAAATGCATGGCTATCCTAACAATGAGAACGTATGAGGGAAATAGAACACCTGTCTAGAGTACAGGTGGGGGCAGGGAAGGGAGGAGGGATATTTGGGACATTGGTGGTGGGAATGTTGGACTGGTGATGGTGTGGGGTGTCCTCTTATATGCCTGAAACCCAACCACAATCATGTTTGTAAACACGGTGTTTAAATAAAATATTATTTTTAAAAAAGAGAGAAATGATGGAAAGTATTTCTTATGTAGCTCCTTATGTACTTTCTCTCTTCCAAGTTCAAGTCCCATGGCTACTCAAATGATTTCTAACGTTTGTTTGTACAATATTACCTAGAATGGGGACAATAGTACAGGAAATAGGCATTTGTCTTCCACACAATTGGCTCAATTGTGTTCAATACCTGGTTCAATACCTGGTTTCTCATATTTGTTACCTCAGTCTCCCAGGAGTAACAATTCTCAGAGACAATAGTGATAAGGGCTGGAAGGTCCAGCTCATGAACACCACAAAGGGTGGTGAGTGCAGTTAAAGAAATAACTACACTGACAATTAACATAACAATGTGAATGAATGAGGGAAGTAGAAAACCTGTCTCAAATACAAGCAGGAGTGGGGTGGGGATTTGGGACATTGTTGATGGGAATGTCACACTGGTGAAGGGGTGTTCTTTATATGACTGAATCCCAACTTCAATCATGTTTGTAATCAAATTGTATAAATAAAGACATTAATAAAGAAAAATAATAATAAAGTATAGGCCAACCTATTCCAATTCCTTCTGTAAAAAAATTATTGCATTTTACAATTGTTCTAGCTTTCAAGAATCTTTATGTTTTACTATATATTCTCATCCCTTTGTTCAATAACTGGCTCCCCATGGAGTTATAAAATCAAATAAATTGCTATAAATGTCTACCAAGTAAAACAAAGAAGTAATTCCTAAGTGCAGAACCAGGAGTAACTATGAACACCACATGTTACTGAGAATTATAAATTGTTTCCATCCATAAATCTTATATGGAATGCTTTGTTGAAACAGTTATCACATTTATTTTATAAATTTGACTATAAAATTTCTAGTAGACTAGTAGATTTGTATTTTTGGATATATCCAATATACTATGTATATTGTATATTGTAATTGTCTGTCTCTAACCTAAAATCAAGATTTTTTTCCTTCAAACTAGCATTACGAACTTGTATCTATTATCTCAGCATACAGATATTCTATGTACAAATTTCGATAAGTTAATATAGTAATTTTGAATCCTAGAATGTATGCAAAATATCATACTAATTTACTTTATCAGATTACTATGCCCTCTACTATAATTAATATATACTATATTATAAATATAGTATATCATATTTAGTTATGTAAATAAATGTATTTATTATATTTTATAAATATCTCCCTATTTGTATGTTAGCAACATATTTATTTATTATAAATATGAAAATGATATCTATAATATATTAATGAAATATATTTATAATTAATTTTTAAAACTTTAGCAAAACACCTAAATTATTCCTAGATACCTCTCAACAGTCTCTAAGACCTTCACAATATCTAAGACAACCTATTTTGTATATCCCAGACTTTTTTCCTAAAAAAATAAAATATATTTATATCTGTAGTAGTGTGGAATGAACATTATTTTATCCAAAAGTAAAACCTAAAATACATATTTTGCATAAATGTTTTTTCTAGACTTAAGATAACTTAAAAATGCCTAGGGTGTATAATAAAAACAATTTATAATTGCCTGAATGGACAGTATGCTAGAAAATTAGGATAAATAAATTTAAGAATGTTTAAAATAGATACCTTTCCTCTTTCCTTCTGAAATAATACAGATACTAGCTTAAACATCATATACTGTTAATAGCAAACAGTATTATTCCTTAGTTTCTAATCTATCTCTTTTTAGTATTATGGAGTTGTGCTTTTAATATTAATTTGGTGGGTAAAAGAAAATTCACTTGAAAGATTTCAAATTTATATCATTGGAATTATTTAAAAGGTCCTAAAATTTTAATTGTTTCTCAGTTTCATTTAATTATTAACTCATACTCATTATTATACAAAACAATAATTTTGATATTTGTATGGCAACAATATATTGGTTAGTCTCATTGATATATTGTACAATTAAACTGATATGTAAATAAATCTTTAAATTTAGGGTTTCATAGTCAAATATATATAAAAATTTCAAGTCTAGGTAATTTGAAACATTCAAATGTTTTCAAATATATGTAAATAAAAATTTGATTTAACATGAACCATAGATTATCAAGTGATATGATCAGAAATATCCCACTTCCTGTTTCTACATTTCACTGACAACACATAAAACATTTAGACAAGTATTAAAAACTACTTTTAGTATTTACTATGTCAGCAATTTAAGTTTCAAGAATTTTTTAGTATTCTAAATTGATTAATTTACAGATGATTTTTGTGAATTATCAAGGTCATCTCTGATCTCATTAAACCAAACATTCTCTTCAAGATGTTGACAAGGTCACGCTGAATGAATTTGAAGAAGACTATGATTTCTCTATAATCAAAGACTCCTGTGCTTCACTGTGTTTATGGATATTCTTAAGTGTTTATGGATATTCTTAAGCATTCTTAAGTTCTGTTCCTTCTATATGAAAATTAAGCCAGATATATTTACTAGATTAGTATCTTGGTAGCCTCTATGGAAAGTTTTTGGAAATCCCCCACTTTTATGTCATTGCATACATTTATTTTGCATTCATTTGTTAATGGAATTAATATTTAAACTAGATAATAATTTGATCCAAATAAATACAAATACAATATGAAATAGGCTATCTTCATGTATCTTCAAAGCAGGTTGCAGGTAATATTTGTATATGCTCCTAAAAGGGGAATTATAAGGGCAATATTACTGTAATTTGTTGTTTTTCAATTAATATTAATGATACTTAATATTCTTATAAAATAGCTGTAATTAAAGGATATTATAATAAAACGTTCCACTATATTTAACCATGTTCCAAACAGCAATTTATTTTTTCTACAGACAACTCAACTCTCAGAATAAACTATGCTCAAGCATTCTATTTTTTTTAAGGCATAATCATCAATGCACTAGATGTAAGTCATTGACCTTAGCGATGGAAGCAGGTTGCTAAGTACATGATTTCTAGTATCAAAAGGATCTAGAAATTCTTTTTATGTGCCACCTGAGAGAAATTATATGGTGCTTGTTTTCTCGGTCTGACCTATTCACTAAGCATAATAAGGTCAATGCCTGCAAACATAAAAAAAAATAAAATAAAAAAATCAATTAGACTAGAAGGCTAAATAGCAATTACTGAATAGAAAGGGAAATGTAGATAAATTAGGGCAAAGAAAACAATTGCAAGTTTAAGAATAGGATTAGGCCTTTAATTATATTTTGTTAGTTTTTATTAGTAGTTATGGGAAATGCCAGTAGCATTTCAACTTCTATACAGGGTACACTAGAGCAGGAGGTCTATATAGAATACATTAAGGACTCTCCTGGTGCAGGGTGTCATGTGGTGCCAGAGATTCAGTCTCAGAACATTGGCATGAGAAGCACATGTGATATTATTTCATTCACATTTGACCTGTAAATTAGTTTTTTGGAGTTTAACTTATTATAGAATGCATACATTTTGATTTTTACTAAAGAACCTGAATATTCCTTATAAATGTTTATAACTACGTAAAAGTATATAATGTATATAATTAATATATATTTAAATATAGATATATAATTTCTATGAAGTAACACTGTACTATTATAATAATATATTTTATTGGTGAAAGTTACCAAGTACTTAAATGGTTAAAGACCACTACTGGTAATACTAGACCAAATGGGTTAGATCGTTCTGTATCTTTTTAAACTAAATATACAGAGATGCTTTGCATTATGGGTCAGGAACTACTTCAGTAATCCTGGACATGCATGAATATAATCAGGACCACACCAAAATGTGCCACAGGGCTTCATGAGGTACATTCACTAATGATTGAGAGTGATAATAAAGGGTCAAATGGGATCAAATATGTGATGATGTGCAATAATCTTTGTACTATATTCCCAATCACATAGAATATGTTCTTAATAGAAACTGTTTATGTCAAAGTATAAAATAAAAATATAATGGGCTCATAATTGGGCAAAAAGAAATCTTCAGAGACTCCCAAATAAAAGAAATAAGAACACAAATAAGATAAAATGGCCATTAAGCTACCTCTTTAGCCTCGAAGGTAGACATTTTAATTTCTTGGATTTCTGCTAATATATAACATATTGGGTAGATTTAATAGAATAATTTTATATTCTTAC
>PVKC010044203.1:0-11530 GCA_004027635.1 Crocidura indochinensis | reverse complement strand
CATTTAAAAATGCATCAGGAAAAAGTTAACCTCGTCGTAAACTTTAATAGAAAATGAATTTCTCAAAGGAAATATTAGAGATTGATTCAAGTTGAGGGGTATTTCTAGGGCATGCCCACTATAAAATAATGACCCCCACCACTCATTCTCCCTTCTCTTTCATTAACAGCTGACCTCTCCACTGAAGGCCTCTCAGTTGGAGCAATTGTCGCCATCTCGAGTGGAGTCCTGTTCTTACTAGCTCTGATAGTATTATTGCCGGTGTTCTGTCTTTTTCTCAGAAAGCGCAAAAGGTACAATGCTTGTCCTCTAGTTGTCCTTTCTTCTATTCTAGCCTCTATGCTTCGGAGAAGGAAAGAGTTTGTCCGTCTGCCTCTGGGCCCTGAGATTTTCCTCCTGAAACCTCCCTTCTAAGCATGAACTGTCACTGGGGCTCTTTTCCTTGTCCCATGCTTCCTGTGCCCCACTATCTTTTGGCTATGGTCATTCCCCTTCCCATGGTTTAAAGAGAGCAGATTTAAATGTGTGCCTCTGTCCTCTACTGGGAGAAGCCAAAGTCCAAGAAAGAAACAAATGAAAGGAAAGAAAAGGCAAGCGAAAGCAAGTTATGTGGCTATATGTCCTGTTGACTATAGTAGCCGGAGGAAAAAGGGAAAGGACAGAAAGAAAACCAAAAAAAAAAAGTAAAAACAACCTATTTTGTCTTGAGTAAGTGAGGAGTGGGGGAAGCATCTACCTTCAAAAAGGTAAAGATTGGGGGCTGCAGTGATAACACAATGGTAGGGCATTTGCCTTGCACATGGCTGACCCAAGAGACTTGGGTTTGAGTCCTAACATTCCATATGGTCCCCCGAGCCAGGAGCCAAGAATTATCCCCCCCCAAAAGGTAAATATTGGAGACAGAAATTACCTTAGAAGCAACAAATAAAGAATAAAAACACTAGAAGGGATCATGGGCAGGTGAAAGACGATCTATAAAAACCATTATCAATCATGGTTAAATGAACTCAAAGGAGCCCCAGGGAAACAGCTGCTGACAGTGTCCTTCCTAATTCAAGGAGCAAAGGTTTTATAATTGGGAATAGCAGTCACAGTGTCTGATATTTGTTTAGGGTAAAGGACCAATGCCACTTCACAGAAAAAAAACTCTCAACCTCCAACCACAGTATTCACCCTATGAGAACTGGGGTGTCCCATGTGCCTTACTCTAAAAGGGAACCCTAGGCTCTCAACCACTTTCGAAGTTTCAGATGGATAACTAAAAGATCCCTTTGTGTTAGCTCCTGGCCTGGTCTAGGTCAGGCAGGCTGGTGTAACATGACATGTTTCCAGGAGCCATTTCTTCATCCTTACTTCTCCCCTCCTGCTTCTGTTACTGATGTGGGAATTATCATTGGGTGAGAATTTTTCTGTCTTATGGTACTTTGAGTGTTGTTGGCTTCAATGCCCCTCTTTGCCACTAGAGCTTTATTGCTGAGAAACACAACTGGATAAAAATCAAGACCTTGGAACTGGGAGAAATCAAACAGGGAGTGAGGCCTCCTGCAGCTCTATGCCTTTGATACTAACACCTGGGGATGCACCAAAGGCTTAAGGAAGAAAATTTCTTACTGGATTTTAAGTCACCACCTCACCTGCCACCCCCTTGAGCTAGATAGGCCATGGACAGCTGAATATTCCATAATTAATGACTCTTTCTTTGCCTCCCAGATCAAGAAAATCATGAAAACTCCTCAAACAAGGTGAGCACAACCAGTTTGAATGACTTCATTTCTCAAGAAAATATCTGTGTAGAACGTGTCACTTTTGTAAGCACTAATATGATAATGAAGTCTGGGTCAAAGTTTCTCAAAGCAGCAACAAAATAGTGGTGGCAGATTATTCCCATGAATTTACCTCAGAGCAGGATACAAACTTTGGAATTATCCTCATTCTATGTTAGAATCCTGGCTATGACTCTTAGCAGTTCTGAAGTTAGGCAACAGTTTAATCTCTTTGGTCTTCACCTTTGTCATCTTTAAGTTATGCAGGCTGTCTATTATTAACACAATTCAAACAGATGCAAAGTTCATAGTACAAGGAAGATACTAGATCTTTCTTCTTTCTCTACCCTTAAACTGATGTGCTCTTACTGCCAAGGAATCACTCATTCTAATGAGTCTGAGATCTTGTTACTTTACATTAATTTTAGAGGATCTTTCTGATCTGAATCTTCCAACAATAAAGTATACATATATGCTGGGAAGTGCTTAAATTATAAGAATATGTAACAAGGAATACAATTTCACAAATTGAGCATACCCATATAAAAAGCAGCCAAATCAAGATATAAAATATGTCACTCTCCCACATAGAAAAGCCTCTAATCACTTCTCTCCAACTATTATTTACTTTATGTTTTAACACAAATGAAAAGTGCAGAATATACTTATAAATGACAGATTTCATTCATTCAAAATGTTAATGATTCATTCATATGTGGCACACATTTATAGTATTTTTTCATTATCACTGCTGAGTCTTCAAATTTCATTATACAAAAATATCTTTAATAATGATCATTCATCAGGTATTACAAGCAGAGATAATGGGTAACAAAAACCCTTCTTCAAAGCTACAATTTTCAAAGGGTGCAAGCATATGGTACTGAATCACACTTGATTAAATGAGGGCCTAACCTAAACACTGATTTAATTGTCCACTACTCCTGTTTTACAGATTGAAGAAGCTATATATTCTTCCATAAATTTTGATCCTCAGAAACACAGAAAGAAACAAATTGCAGTGTATCCAGGCTCAACAACTACAGAAGAAATTTATTCACAAATGAAAGAATTAATTCAACCCAACATGGTGGTGCCTCAAGATTTTCCTTCCCAATACTAGGAAATACTTTCACCTCCAGGGGAAAGGAGAAGTAACTTCTTCCCACCTACTCCCCACTCTCTACTAGGTACCTCAAAACTCTCTGGCCAAGTCCCTCCCTTCAGTATCAAGAGACGAAAAGTATTTTCCTGGAGCCTGCAGAAAAAGCAAACTTCCTTTCACTGAAATTTAGCAAAATAAACTTTGGAGGACAGTTGCCAGAACCGAAAATCTCTCCCCATTTCTGTGTGTGTATGTGTTGTGTGTGTGTGTGTGTGTGTGTGTGTGTGTGTTGACCAAACTCTGAAGTTGGTGCTCAGGGATCATTCAGAGCTGGAATCAAACCCAGAGCTCTCATAAGCACATCACATATTCCAGACTTTTATCCTTCGCTATTTTCTTTGCCTCCCCCACCCAGATGAGTTTTAAATCTTTCTATGTAGAGCATCTTAATTCTTTTAATTAAGGTCCTGTCCTCTCTCAGGAAAAATTGAATTTACCACACTCTTAACAAGTATGTATCTATGGGGCTGAAAAGATAGCATGGAGATAGGGCATTTGCCTTGCATGCAGAAGGACTGTGGTTTGATTCCTGGCATCTCATATGGTTCCCTGAGTCTGCCAGGATCGATTTCTGAGCATAGTGCCAGGTGTAACCCCTGAGCACTACCAGTTGTGACTCTCTAAAAAAAGAAAGTCCATATCTACTGAAATAAAGTACCATAAAAGAGAGAAAAATAAAAGCTTCTCTCTCTGAAAATGTTTAGAATGAAACCCTCTTACTATGCAAAGATTCATGAAACCAAATGCACAGCCAATTATGGACTGGAAAATTCTATGTCAGGGCTTAACACCTTGCGGCTTAGCTAAAATAACACCTAGACCCTCTCGCAAACCCTTCTTCAGGGAACATGAGCAGCAACTAATAAAACTATTTGTCAGGTCCATAAGTAATTCCTAATGACAACTTTAAATTACTTAATTGAATAATATAATCTTTACTCAAATAAACTCCCACAAAGAGAAGAGTTACAGTTTCAGGAGGTAGTCAGCATTTAATAGAAACAGTATGCTAATACTTTGGAACAAAAGTCAAGAATTACCACTTAGAGATGATTAAAAAAATCAGTCGTCTAGAGAAATAGCTCAGAGGTAAGACACTTGTCTTGTATGTGACTGACTCAGCCTCAACACTGGCACCACATATGAGTCTTCAAGTACTTCTAAGAGTGACATCTGAGCATAAATGTGTGATCAAAATAACAAAACCAAAACAAAAGTCAATAGATAGCAACCAGTTCAAGGATCAGCAGTTGAAAACCACAGGTTTAAAGAATGTACATTTGGGGTATTTAGTTTTTACCCTTTTCTTGGATACATTTTGCTGTTCAAATTGCTTGTGAATTTTTATTTTGTGAAAGGGGATATTTTTTGTTTACTTAGTGAATCTGTGACTTACAACTATGCAAGTTAATTTAACTGATTAGGCCATCCCTTTGATCCTCGAAGTTTTATGTCAAGAGGTTCCACGAGAAAATTTGGAAGCATTTTTTCCCTCCATCATGGCTAGAAGTACACTAACTCAATTTCTTGTCTTTTCATCAAGGGCCACGCTAATCCATTTTTCAGCCTGTGCATATTATAGTTCCACCACCACCACCCATTCAGTTTCTCAGGAAATGTTGGTCTCTGCTAAGGTATGTTTGACCATTAGGGGATCACTCTTCTGGACTAGAAAGCTGCACCAAGGCTGATGCATCTCTTCTTCATATATGAAGGCGAAAGAAGGTGCATAGGAGGAGAACTCTAACTAGACTGAGCTTTTTGGACAACCTCTGAAACATACTTTCTCCCATGGAATCATAATAAATAATGAAAGGAGAAAGAAACAAAAACAAACTTCTTAATCAATCCTCCTTTCCTTGGGGCTGTAGTTAAAAGTTTTGTTGGCTGACTGATCTCCTACTTTGTTCAGGAGACTCCCCAAGAGATGCTAACAGGTTCTCTGTCCAAGTCCTTCTATCAGGGAGGTTCTGCCTGGCCACAGACTAAATCTACTATCCTGCACTCATGATATTCTGTTATTTAATTTTGCCTGGTTAAGGCTATTTCTGAATTCTTTGTAAATTGAGTACTGTTTATAATAAAAATTTAAATATCAGACAACCTACTGTCTCACATTTAATACTTTAGACAATGTTTACAGGCCAAAACTGCTTAACTAGAGGTTGATGTCTACAGGTCTCTGATTTAGAAATCAGAGAATATGCCAAATCATTTTCACATCTAATAGCAAAATATCTTTTGAGAACAACAGCCACAACAACAAACTGCCCCAACTCCTCTCAGCCTCTTCTTCACAAGGGAGAGATAACAACCAGATGCAGCATCAAGGTTCAGTCACACAGAACATCTCTCTGGCACTTGCTTTCTTCCAGCTCCCATTCCCTTTTTTTTGCCCTGCTCATGGGGATCAGATTTTTTTCTACTCTAAATATCCTATGTTTATTACTATCACTTAGTATTAGCATATGGTCTCATTTCTGCCATTTATAAGTAATTAAGACTGCTCTGCTGTCTTTCTCCTCCCTTCTTCCTCACCACCTAATTTTTTCCCTATGCAGTGATGTCTCCTGCCCAATGTCACTAGAAGAACGTACCAGAAAATGACCAAGTTCAGAGGTATTTTCACAACTGCTGCTGATGTTCACATCTAAGACCATGCATTTTCTTCTTGTATTCCTGCATCCCCATTATGAACTGCAGGAAGACCAGGGTTAGCATTCAGACCATATCCACTTCACTTTCTGTTGATGACCCCATTATCTGTACCTAGAGTTCCCACTACTCCCCACTACCCACATATCACACCCATATACATGCTGAATATACTCATTAAATTGGGTGCCCCTGGAGATCACTTGAATCTCTCTGATTCCAGGTTATCAAAGATTATACATATCTTTTATTTGTTTGCTTGCTTTAGGGTCATATGTGGTGGCACTCAGCGCTTTCTTCTGCCTCTGCACTCAGAGATTATTTTTGGAGGAGATTGGGGGACTATATGAGATGATGGGGATCAAACCCAACTTGGCGGAATACTAGGTAAGTGCCTTACTCACTGTACAGAAAACATTCTATCTCTCTAGCTGTACTGAATCTCTTTACTTTCTCTTCATTTTCATAAACCTAAATAAACCCAGACACCCACTGCTGAAAGTTTAACTTGACTGCATTGACTACACGTGTCTGTTCTCTCTCCTGAAATGTTCCTGTCAGAGACCTAGCAAACAGAATGCCTCAGACCAGACAGAGTTAGATGAAGGAGCCAGGTGAAAAGCTAAGAAACGGTCCAAATGCAGGCAGAAGTGAAGCATCTCCACTGATCTGGAGGACTCAGGCAGCACATGTTAAGAGAATAAACAGCACATATCCTGGAGTCAGACCTTGCTCTGAAGTTCACCTCCTCAGTCCGTACTATGTGACTATAGGTCAGCAATTTGGGATGCCTCTCGGCCTCTGAGTCTTTGCCTAGCAAGGAACTTTGTGACAACACATACTTCACAGGGCTGTTGTTCATGAGTTTACCATGTGTAGAATGCTTAGAAGGACATGAATAAACAATAAATGTTCATTGTCACGGCTACAGTCTCCCAGTCCCTGATATCATCACACCTTTCCAAATTGTTCAGATTTCTTTGTTTAGTTTCCTTTTGTCTGACTGTACACTTTTTCTTGTAAAGTAGGTCCTATCCTATCATCTTCCATCTCAGAACCTAGCCTGAGGCCATGTGTATCAGAGGTGTTGAACAAATAGCTCCTCTATACTTCCTCCTGGCAGAAGTTCCTCCAAAAACATGTTTACCTCCCTTTTATTCTTTATGACTTAAAACCTCAATTATTGAAATTCTTTTGGCTCCACCAGCTTTCTTTCTTTTTTTTAAATATAACTTTTATTTTAATCATAGTGGCTTACATATTGTTCACAGCAATATTCCAGGTACATGTTAACATTGAATCAGGGGAATTCCCATCACCGATTTGTCCTCCCTCCACCTCTGTTCCCATCCTGCCTCCCCTATCCTCCACCCTCACCCCAGGGGCATCTAGACTGAGTGGCCCCCTCTGTGTCTAGCCCACTACTTAGTGATCTTATAACTGTCTGGTTTTGGTACCTCCATTACTTCTCCCTCTAATTGGAATGCGGGACTAGATAGTTCGAGTTACGTTGCTTTGTTTGAGGAAGAGTAAAGCAATAAAATGGGGTAAAAATCAACTATGTCAACAATGGGCAGAGTCCTTCTGGAGGCTCTCACCTTTGGTTTGAGAGACAAAGGGGAAAATAAAAGGTGAAACAGCACAACAGTTCAAAAAGAAGTATCAAATAAGATATCCAGTGAGCACTGCAGCAATAAAAGCACCATATAATTGCCATGGTCTTGAGATTAAAAACATGATAGAGTGCAAAAAGGGAGAAGAGAAAAGAAGAAAGAAAAAGTAAATATATAAATAAAAAAGTGGAAAACTACTTAAATATCTACACCAAAACAAAGAAGTCGACAAAAACTAGATAAGAGAGAAAAAGAAAAAAAAAAGATTATTTTGTGCTCTCTCTCTCTCTCTCTCTCTCTCTCTTTTGTGGTTTTTGGGTCACACCCGGCAGTGCTCAGGGATTACTCCTGGCTCCATGCTCAGAAATTGCTCCTGGCAGGCACAGGGTACCAAATGGGACGCTGGGATTCAAACTGATTACCTTCTGCATGGAAGACGAATGCTTACCTCTATGCTATCTCCACCCCCCCCCTTTTTTTCCCCCTCCTGCATAGGCACAGTAAAAATTGGGGTCATTCGAAAAGGGAATCCCCTTGGCCTAAGAGATACAGGGTTTCTCCACCCTTGGAATATATTGTCATGGGGTTATCTATAGACTCCTTTCAAGTTCATTTACTCTCCCTTTGGTGTTTTTGTGTTGTATGGAAGACTTATGCTCGGATCTGGATGATAAAATCAGACCTCTATATCTAGAGATCTCAGTCTCTGGACAGGTCAAGGAAGTCTTTCTTCATGATTTTAGAAGTTCTGTTTCCTCAATGTCATTTTAATCTGTCTTCTGCGGTTGGTGGTTTTGGCCCTTGCATTGACCCTTGAATGGAGCCTGAGATATAGTCTTTTGTTATGTTTCCAGAAGACCCTTTCAGTTGCAATTGTCTCAGACAGGTCTCTGGGATTAGAGATCATGGTTGTTGTGCAGGTCATAGAACAAGCCCTAGACTAGGGCTTTCTTGCTGGTCCCATATTACATACTTCCTGGTCATAGAGAATGGTAGCACTATTCTGAGGCACCTAGAAACTACACCATATATACAGCTGATATTCAATGATCAGATAACAGGATTAAACAGGTAGAAACTCCAGACACTGTAACATTACACATACTCTGGGGAATGGTGCCCAAAACACATGAAAGAAGAACAACACATACCCCTGACCACACATTATACCATAAAGAAATCAAAAACAGGAGCCTGCGAGGTGGTACTAGAGGTAAGGTGTCTGCCTTGCAAGCTCTATCCAAGGAAGGACCACAGATACCCTGGTGTCCCATATGGTCCCCCCAAGCCAGGAGATATTTCTGAGCACTTAGCCAGGAGTAACCCCTAAGCATCAAACCAGTGTGGCCCTAAACACCAAAAAAAAAAAAAAGAAATCAGCATCAGCAGAAAGAGCAGCGTAGAGAGAACAGGTATGTAATCAGTCTATTACTACAAAGGCCCATAATAATCTCTTAGGGATCCTATACAAGATTACAGGTAAAGAATACCATGGGAAATCACTGAATCCAATGGAAGCACTTCAAAATAATATGTGTTAATGCCTAAAGCTTACTATATTTAAAGTAACCTCTCAGCTTTTCTGTCCACATGCTTTCTTGGATACAAAGGGTGGACAACCTAAGATGACACTTCGGAGCTAAGCTACACAAGATACCATACCCAGGTTGCAGTATGAAATCGTCTCGACAAAACACTGTAACATACTCCTTTTCTCTAGGTGATACCTTCTTTTAAGATCTGAAGCATGTGACCAGCCAGACCACTGAACAGCATCTGTGACCTACAGACTTATACTATGGGACCTATTCATCAAACATATCCAAGCAAAAGAACATGCCCACACTCTTCCCTCCTCTCCTTACTTCTTTTTTCTTTTTTTTCTCTTTTTCTAGTTAATCTTATTTTCTCTTTTCTTCCTTTCTGCCCCTTCCATATACTTTCCTCTTTCCCCCTTCTAGGAATCCTACTATCTGTTCACCCCTCAATCCCATCCAGATTTTCTATCTTATTAAAACTCTTCACACTCAGTTCTTAATCTATTAGGCATCAAGACTGACCTCCTACCCTAATGAACCAGTACCCAGCACCCAAGCGAAGAGACACCCACTCAAACCCACACCTCGTCCCTGGCTGGAAAAGATAACCAACGCCCCTGCCAACTCATGCTGTGCAGCCTTCCCTAGCAACCCTTCCTAACGTGGACTATTGCTGGATACTAGACTTAGCCCTAAAAAGACTCCCAATGCAAAAACTCTACCCAAGACTCCCCTGACGCAAATCTTTTACCAATCTCAAGAAGGCCAGGGTATGCGATGAAAAGGCACCTGGGAACCCACACCCCACAAGAAAAATCTCAAAAAACAATGGGGAAGCCTATACTTCCATCATAAGTATAGGACCAGTATAAGACTACCTCTTTATTTATTTTTTATTTCAGTTCTTTATTCTTTACTTCAGTTTTTAAAATTATTTTCTTTATCCATATGTGAGCAAATATATTTTTATTTCTATTCTTTTTTGGGTGTGTGTGTGTGTGTGTGACTTGTTTCTCTGCTCTTCCTTTTCCTTCCCCAAATACACCAGCAATTTAATGAAGCACCATTTCTTCCTGCAAAGACACACTAAAAAAGAGGAAATATCACGTATATAAACAAGCTCTTATCTACTAAGGATAAGAACTCATACTTATTTACAATACAGGGGAATCTCCCGTCTTGAAAATATGTCATGTGGACCCCGCTTAGACTCCAGGAGACTAGACACCGACTGTCCAGCCTTGAACCCTGAATCCCAGACATAGAAATGACACAGTTCCGCACAACAGCTATAGGAACCAAATCCCATCCGGGACATCCTGAATACTGCTCAAACACCAACATGTACCAGCTCTAATATGATATCCTGACAACGAGGAAATTAGGAACAAATGGACACAAGAACAGGGTATCCTACCTCACCAACTAATGACAAGACAAAATCAGAAGACTTGTCACACTTTGGGCTGTGCAAAAGCCAAGAACGTGATCTACAGATGACTGGCGGATAAAACTATGGTTCCATCAGCTTTATGTCTTATCTGCCTCTTCCTTACTCTTCCTCAGGTATTCACTCACTTCTGTACTCTCTGCAGCTGTCCCAGTGCTTCCTCTCAAAGATAGATTTATTTCTAAACAATCTCTAGCTTATCTATTTTGCAAATAAAATTGGTTAAAAAAAAGTGGGGAGGCCTTATGCCTATTCCAAGTAAAATCCTTTAGAAATAAATAAAAGCAGTTGAATTGGTATCCAGAATAGAAAGCCTTCAAACATAGGCCCATCTTTCTGGAAATCTGTAGGTATCACTAACATTGTACAGACACTGTTAGGAAGGGAAAAGAGGCATAACACAAAGAGACCAGGTTTATTTTTATTTTTGCTTAGTAAACTGCAGAAAGCAGAATTTCTCTCATTCCCACACCTGAAACACTCAACCACAAACACACCCCAAATATTTGGAAGATATCCTCAATCTATTCTATATAAAGGAAGAGATAAATAGAATGGGAATACAAGATCCAGAAGTGAAGAACTAGACTTCAGTCAGAGACAGGCTTAACAATGAGGAAGAAAGGTCATATGCGGGTCTCATTCAAGTCATAACTCTCTACTAGTGCCCTCTGTTCTGAGCAGCAATGTGGGGCTAGAGCATGATCCTGATCTCTTGCAGTGGGAGTTGCTGGTTGAATATTAATTAACTGCCCAGAAGTGATGGAAATGGAATCCTTCAGTCCCTCTCTCTACCCATATTTCCTTGGGATGAGGACAATCAAAGCAATGTCTCCAACTCTACGATTTTACACTTTTTTCCTATAATAAAGGTGGTGGAAAGAATGGACAGTGGGCAAAATGTGACACTTCAGAGATCACACCAGAAACTGAAACTCAAATATATTTTTAAAGGTCAAAGTTTTTGTGACAAATCAATATCCCTTTACAATCTGAACTCTAAGACAGTGCAGCTTTCCCCATATGACCCTATCTAACCCCAGAAAAAATTTCTAAATTAAAAACAACTTAATTGTTAAATTTGTGAGAGTTATGATTAGAAAAATTAGGATAACTGGGTGACAGAGCAGTAGCACAGAGGGTAGTGCACTTGCCTTACACACAGCCAACCTGGGACCAGTTCAGGTTCTATTATTCCCAGCATCCCAGATGGTCTCCCAAGCCTGCCAGAAAAGAAAAAAGAAAAGAGAAAGAAAAAGAAAGAAAGAAAGAAAGAAAGAAAGAAAGAAAGAAAGAAAGAAAGAAAGAAAGAAAGAAAGAAAGAAAGAAAGAAAGAAAGAAAGAAA
>PVKC010044202.1:0-11639 GCA_004027635.1 Crocidura indochinensis | reverse complement strand
TCAGTAAAATAGGACAAGTAAGAAACTTCCTCAAGATAGTTACAGCGATTTATAAAAAGCTCACAGCCAAAATTATCCTTACTGTTGGAAAACTGAAAGCATTTCCACTAAGGTCAGGAACTAGGCAAGACTGCTAATTCTCTCCACAATTATTCAATATACTTTTAGAACACTGAGCAATAGAAATCAGACAAGAGAAGTGAGTCAAATTAATCAAAATAGGGAAAAAGAACTTAAATTATCTCCTTTTGCAGATAATATGATGATATACATAATAACCCTAGAGAGCCCACAGTAAAACTCCAAGAAATAATCAATACAGCAAAGTGGCCAGCTTCAAAGTCAATAGACTAAAGACAGTAGTGTTCTTCTATACAAGTAATGATATTAGAGGAGAAAGAGATTAAGGAAACAATCCTCTTTAAAATAGTATGCAAAAATAGCAAGTAACTAGGTATCAACCTTACATAAGAAGTGAAGGACCCATACCATGAAAACTTGAAAACACTTCAGAAAGTAATTGAAGAGGACCTACAGAATTGATAGAACATTCCATGCTCATGGTTAGGTAGAATCAACATATTCAAGATGACTAGCTTACCTAAACTTCTATATAGATTCAATGCAATCCCTATCCAAATTTAGGCAACATTTTTAAGAATTTAGAACAATCCATTATAAAATTCATCTGGGACCATAAAACCCATATTAGTCAAATGCATATTAAAAAACCAGAAGCTAGGAGGCATCTCTTTACCTAACCTGAAGCTTTATTATATAGCAATAGTGATTAAAATAGCATGGTACTGAAACAAAGACAGAGTCTCATTCCAGTGAGTAAGAACTGAATATCCAGAGATAAACCACCAAATACACAGCCAACTAATATTTGACAAAAGAGCCAAGATCTTGAAATGGAACAAAGATTGTCTCTTCAACAAATGGTGTTGGAATAACTGGAAAAATCACCTGTACTAAATTAACAATTGATCCATATCTCACACCTTAACAAAAGTCGAGTCAAAATAAATTATAGACCTTGAAATTAGACCCAAATCTATAAAGTTTATTGAGGAAAAATATAGGCAGAACACTCAAAGACCTATATTTCAATAAGAGGATAGAATGCCAATGGAAAGAGTAATAGTATGAAATCTAAATAAATGGGACTACATCAAACTAAAAAGTTTCCCAGTGGTGAAAAAACCCTACTTAATACTAGAAGACAGTTAACAGAATGGGAAAAATTTTTTTTACTCAACACATCAGATAAAGGACTGGTATCTAGGATATTCAAAGCACTAAAAAAGCTGAACTCCAAAAAAACTAATAAAGTCATAGACAAATGGGGAGAATAGATGAATGGATGCTTCTTTGAGGAAGAACGAAAGATGGCCAAGATACACATAAAAACTTGCTCACCATCACTCTTGATTAGGGAAATTCAAATCAAGACAACAATGAGTTACCTACCACCTTACACAAGTGAATATGGCTCACATCAATAGTAATGGTGCCAACTTTTGTTGATGGATATGTGTAGAGAAAGGAACTCTCATCCACTGCTGGTGGGAATGCTGCCTGGTTTTCCTATGGAAAACAGTGTGAAGAGTTCTCAGTAAAGTCAGAATTGAATGGCCATATGACAAAGCAATGGCTCTCCTGGGTATTTCTCCCCAAGTCAGAAGGACATTCATCTCAAAGTATGTGTGCACTCCATTATTTATTGCAGCACTCATTACAAGAGTCAAGATTTGGAACAAGCCTCAATGTCCAACAACAGATGAGTGGATCATAAAGATGTATTTATACACAATGGAATACTAAATAGCAGTTAGAAACGATACCGTCATAGACTTTGCAGCAACAATAGATCTACAAAATGTTATGTTAAACGAAGTATATAGCCCTTTCTATATATTATCCCTCCTTCCCACCGTCAGAAGTCCTACCATTCCTTCACTCCACAGTTCAAATCCGATATCGTGTGTTGTTAATGCTCTTTATCCTCAGTTCTTAACCCATTAGGTATCAAGACTGACCTCTTGTCCCAATAAGCCATCAACCAGCTCCCAAGTAAATGGATATCAACCAAGCCCCAAATATCCTCCTCCAGCAAGAATCTACAACTAACACCCTGCTGACTCATACTCTGTGGTGCTTCTATCACCCTCCCCAAAAGTGGATGGTTCTTTGATATCAAACTCAGTTCCAGAAGGTTACCTAGTACAAGAACTCTACCCAAGCTTTTTCTGCCACAAATCATTTCTCAGTCTAAACAGGACCGGGGTGTGTAATGAAATGTGCTCTGGATTCCACTCCCCACAATAAAATCTCAAAAGACAATGGGGAAACATATATTCCCTTTATAAGTTTAAGACCTATATAATACTACCTCTTAACCTGTTTATCCCCACATGTATAGTAGTCTCCTGCATCTGTTTGTTCCCTTAATATTTTTAAACTTATTTTTATTTATTCATTTATATATACATATATGCAAGTATATATACATATATATGTATATATAGTCTTTCTTATGTTTTCTCTTCTTCCTTAACTCCACCTGTTTGGTTCTGCTTGATACAAAATCCTACAAGAAAAAGTATTGCTTGGGAAAATATTTTAGGTCCAATCCAGGGCACAGAGATGATGGAGCCTGCCACTCTCATCCCCAAATGCATCAGCAATATAATATACCACCATTTCGTCTTGCAAAGGCATAGTAAGAAAGGGAAAATATTTCATATATAAACAATCACTTACCTACTATGGATGGTAACTCATATACTTTACAATACAGGGGCATCTCTTACCTTGAACATGCCATGTGGTCCCAATTTAGACTCCATGTGATTAGACAGTGACCATCCAACACTGAACCCTACATCTCAGAAATAAAAGTGACACAGTTCTCTGTGGCAAATCCATGAACCAAACTCCCTTTGAGACATTCTTAATACTGCTCTGACACCAACATGCGCCAGTTTTGATATGACATCCTCATAATGAGGACATGGCAACAACTTGGTCTAAGCTTTGAGTGGTACAAAAGTCAACTTCAATATCTACAGAAGACTCACTGTGATAACTATGACTGGGCAAAACTTATCCTGGGAGGAATAAAAAAGACCCTAGTCTAGGTCTTGGTATATGATCTGTACAACAACCAAGATCTCTAACTCCAAAGGTCTGACTAAGACAACTGCAACCAAGTATATCCTCTGAAAACATAAGGAAAGACTTTATCCTATGCTTCATCATAAGATCAGACAAAAACCAAGACCAACAACTACAGAAGACTGATTAAAACTACATTGCTGCAACAGAACTCCTAAAACCATAAAGAAAAACTCAGTCCTAGGCTCCATCTTTGACAAGTTCTATTTCATGATCTCTAGCTACAGAGGCAAAATTTTAAGGAGCAGAAAGTTTCCAGACACCACCAAAGGACAAAGGGAGATTAAAGGAACACATATGAAGCTTGTAGTTATTCCCATAACAGTATGTTTCAAGGGCAGAGAAACCCTGAATCTCTTAGGTCAATAGAATTCCCATTTTAAATTCCCCAATATTACCTGTGCCTATGCAAGAAAAAAGAGATGCACAAATTAACTTTTTTTGGTTTTATTATGGTTGTTGTTTGTTGCTTTTATTCCCCATGCATTTTCTTTTTTGTGTGTTTTGTTTTGTTTTTATTTCAGGACTGGATTTATTGTTTGGCTGGTTTATTTATTGCCTTGCTGCTTTCAATTTTTTTGTTTCATATTTAAAAAAAATTTAGTATTGTTATGTTTTTCCTCCTTTTTCCCTTTCTTACCTTAAATTGGTATTTATAGCCTGGAGAACTCCTCTCACTTTTTGCTTGTTTGATTTTTGGCCCATTTTATTTTATATTTTTATTTCCTTCAAAAAGAACCATATAATATTTTTTTTTGGTTTTTGGGCCACAACCAGTGACACTCAGGGTTTACTCCTGGCTATGCGCTCAGAAGTCGCTCCTGACTTGGGGGACCATATGGGAACCGGGGGATTGAACCATGGTCCGTCCTAGGCTAGGGCAGGCACCTTACCTCCAGTGCCACCACCCGGCCCCCAGAACCATATAATTTGAACTGTCTTCTTCCACATCACAAATTGAGTGGTAAATAATGGAGTGTACCAAGACCAGACAGTCATAGAAATTTTAAAAAAAGATCAGAATTAAACATCAAGTCCAAAGTCAACGACAACAGAATCGACACCCAATCTACAACATGCCAGACAAAGAGGGGACCACTTATACCAGCAACCTGGGGGTAAAGGGGGGGGAATGGGATGCATGCTGGGAACAGTGTTGGAGGGAGGACAGCATTGGTGGTGAGAATGCCCCTGATTTAATGTCACTATGTACCAAAAATTATTGTGAAATATTTGTAATCCACGTTGGTCAAAATAAAAATTAAAAAATGGGGATAAGAAATGAACACTTCTCTGAGAAATGAACAGATGATCATCAGACACATGAAAACATGTTCATCATCACTTATCATTAGGAAAATCTAAATCAAAATAACAATGAGGTACCATATTACACCAGTGAGGATGGCACATAGCAAAAATAATGAAAACAATCTCTGTTGGCTGGGATGTGGTAAGAGAGGGACTCTCATACACTGCTGGTGGGAATTATGTCTGGTCCAACTCTTATGGAAAATAGAATAGAGGGTTCTCAGTAAACTCAATTATTGTGTTATTATTGATGTCTTCTTTCAAATTTGTCAATAATTGTATTAGATAATTTGCTGGTCTCTCATTGGGTGTGTATATGTTTAGCAGTCTGATTTCTTTCTGTTGCACATATTCTTTGATTAGTACCAAGTATCCATTTTTGTCCCTTAAAACTTTTCTGAGTCTAAAGTTGGTATCATCAGATATTAATATGACCACTCCAGCTCTTTTAAGAGTGTTGTTTACTTGGATGATTTTCCTCCAGCCTTTGATTTTGAGTCTATGTTTGTTAGGACTAGTCAGGTGTGTTTCTTGAAGGCAGCAGAAGGTTGGTTTCTTCTTTTTTAATCCACTTCACCACTCTGTGTCTCTTAATTGGTGCATGTCATTGATATTGAGGGATATGATTGTCATAGGATTTAATGTCATAATTGTGCATAAGTTTGGTGTGTTTGTTGGTCTCTTTTGTCTTAAAGTAGACCTTTCAGCTTTTCCTTTAAGGTTGGTTTTGCATCTGTGAAGTTTTTGAGTTTTTGTTTATCCATGAAGCTATGTATCCTTCCTTCAAACCTGACCGTGAGTCAGGCTGGGTGCAGTATTCTAGGTGAAGCCTCTATTTCATTCAGTCTCTTCATAATATCCTATCACTGTCTTCTGGCCTTGAAAGTATCTTGTGACATGTCTGCTGTAAATATTAGGATACACCTTTGAATGTAATTTCCCTTTGTGATCTTGCTGATTTCATTATTCTATCTCTGTCTGTGTGGATTCATCATTGTGACTAGAATGTGTCTTGTGTTGTTTTTCTTAGAGTCTATTTTAGCTGGTACTTTTTGGGCATACAAGATTGGAACCCATTCAGTCTTTAGCTCTGGGAGTTTCTCTGTTATGATATCTTTGACTGTTGATTCTTCCTGGGGATCTCCTTCTTGAAACTCTGGGATTCCAATTATTCTTATATTATTTCTGTTGAGTTTATCAAAGACTTCTATCTTCACCTGTTCACGTTCCTTGAGTACTTTTTATTGTCTGATCTTTAACCTTAAGGTTCTTTGCCAATCTCTTCTGTTGTATGGAGTTGTTGTGCATTAGATAGTCCAGTTCACTGATTCTGTCCTTGGCTTCTGTTAACCTCTTTGAGAAGCTTTCCACTGAGGATTTCAGTTCACCTATTGTGGTTTTCAAATCTGTTATTTCAGTTTGGAGTTTTCTGATTTCTATCTTTATGTTCTGTTCAGCTAGAGCTATGCTTTCTTTGATTTCCATATTTCTATTCTAAACTACTTATCTGAGAGATTCATAAAATTGTTGGTATTTTTTTTTGTCATCAAAGCTATCATTTTCATTCTCTGTCCATTTTGTTTGCATACGAGGTTACCCCATTGTCACACTTACATTGTGGGTATTTCTACCTATTATGGTAGTGTTCATCAGTGAGAAGATGTGCGGCTGCAAAGTGGAGTGGCCAAACTTCTGCTGCTAAGCAGGTCCTGGCTAGCTAGGTTAAAAGTCTGTGTATGGGTGGACTCACATCTGGAGAAGGCAGGCCCTTGGGGAAGAATGTTCAAGAGATCAAATTCTCAGGTGTGGGAAAACCAGAAATCCCAATATGTCTGCGATGAACTTTTTAGATACAAAAAATGCTGTTTTTCTATGTTCCAGTTACTGAGTATTGCAGCAGCAATTGATTCTCCTCTATGCAGATGATCCATTAGCTCTCCAAGTTGGATAATGAACGTGTTGGCAGAGTCACAGGGATAAGTCAATTGTGAGTCAGCTGTCGCACTCAAGGACCTAAGAGCAAGTGGATATGCACCTCCTTTGGTCCCCTGGTGCCCTGACTGACTGCTCTCCCCTGGCCCGGAATCCCTTTGGGCCACTGGCTGCAGGCAATGAGTCGAGACGTTAAGCCTAATGCTGTTTGGGGAATTGGCCAAAGTGCTAGCTAGTTCCAGGCGAACCCTGACTCTAAGATGAGCAGCTGAGGCCGCAGCAGCAGAGCTGGGCCTGACCTCCTATTCCACTTTTCTGTTCTGGGGCACTTGGGTTGTTTTTAGATTTTGGCTATTATACATAGTGCATCATTGAACATAGGCCTGCAGAGGGCTTTTCTACATTTCATCATGAAGCCCCTCGACTATATTCCTAGCAACAGAATTGCTGGTTTTATATGGAAACTCAACTTGTAGATTTGTGAGGAATGTCCATATTACTTTTGAAATGGGCTGAACATTTCCACCAGCAGGGGTGGTCTCCCCCATCTATGCCAGCAATTCTGTTCCTTTATTGGTAATGTTGCTTTTTTAGTAATCTGATGAAAGATGGAAAATACAAAATTCAAAATGGAAAATACTTCTGCAAAATAGGTTGACTATAACGATATGGCTTAGGAGGGAGCAAGTTAATATAAAATGGAGAGACTATGCTTGAGCAGGATCAGATCCATAGACTCACTGTTTTCTAGATTGAGAAGAAAACCGAGCTGTGAAAATATGTCTATACTGGCCCACACAGCAAATAGCTGGCCTATTTCAAGAGAAAATGGTGGTGGATCAAGCCCCCACCTTGCTGCCTCAATCACACAGAATCATTGTTTCCCTAGTTGTCCTTCCTCATCTATGACCCTGCTCAATTTTCTTCAGGGACACTAAACTGACATTACTTCAAGTATGTCTGTTTGGGTTTCCATCTCTGGACTTTAAAAAAAAATTCTTATTTTGACCAAAGTGGATTACAAGTCTTTCACATTAATATTTTAGGTACTTAGTGACATTGAATCAGGGACATTCCCACCACCAATGTTGTCCTCCCTCCACCCCTGCTCCCAGCATGCATCCCATATCCCCTTCTGCCCCGGGCTGCTAGTATAAGTGGTCCCCTCTGTGTCTAGCTTGTTGTAGATTGGATATCAATTCTGTTGTCATTGGCTTTGGATTTGGTGTTTAAGTCTGATCATTTTTTTATTTCTTCGAAATGTTCATATGTCTGTTTAGTCTTGGCACCCTCCATTATTTCCCCCTCAATTTATGAGGCAGAACAAGATGGTTCAACTTATGTGGTTCTGATTGTAGAAAAAAGGGCAAAAATCAAACAAGCAGAAAATAAGAGGAGTTCTTCTAGATCACCAGGACTTTTTAGAGTGCATGGAGGTACCCTTCAGTCACATCCTCCTTCTTCCAGGAGACCAGGCAGCTGAGCACATGCCCCTAAACCAACAGTAATAGTATCAGTAATAGTTCTTTGAATTCCTGGACAACTTCAATTCTTCGATGCTGTCATCTGTATAAGAACTACCCAATTTAACATAATGCACAGCTAACAACAAGAGCTTATTAAACCTTCTACCATTGCATTAATGGCTTCACTGAAGATACAAAATTTTCACAAATGTGCTTGTTACTTTATCTTTGTACTTCCTTCCTTCTTCCTTCCTTCCTTTCTCTTCCTCTTCCTTCCTTCTTTCTTTCTCCTTTCTTTTTCGGTGTTTCTTTCATCTTTCTTTCTCTTTACTCCTTTCTTTCCTTCTCTTTGCTTTGTTCTTTCTTATTTCTTTTCTCTTTGTTTCTTTCTTATTTTCTATCTCTTCTTTCTTTTTCTTTCTTCTCTTCAATTTTTCAATTACTTTGCTTTAACTTATGTGAAAAACAGATGTCTTATGATCAAATATGTCAACTCTATGATGCATTTCATTTAAATAAATAACTTTAAAATAAAATAAAATATTGGTACTTGGGCATTTAACTTTGACTAATGGAAGGCCACTGTTAAGGTAAGCCTTTTATAGAGTTTCCATGAATATTGTTTCTACCTAATATGTGCTGTATTAAAATATTTGTCTTCTTGTTTTATCTCAGTTTCTAAATAACTGATTGATTGGATTCAAGAATCTAAATTAAGAGAATTCAATTGAGCAATTGAAATGGTCCATATGAAATGTACTTAGGGAAATCTCTTTCTACTCCTTGCGGCTTATTCTTCATATCTGCTCCCCTAGCCTGTGGAAAGACATCCTGATAGGACAACATGCTTGTTTCTGGGAGAAAGAAGGCCTGAACTTTAGGATTATCCTGGACAGTTCACATTCTATGGGTTCAAGGGGAAACGAATGAAATTTAAATCAAAACACGAATCCCTGGGGTTGTTGGGTCTATCTGTGCCCCTCTCAACCCTAAATGAGATTCTTCAGGAAATATACTTTAATAATGATTCAGTGTATCATAGAATCTTCATTGGGATTAAAGACTTGGGTATCATTTATGTAGGCCATGGGTGTCCCAATGCAAACTGAGAAGAACAATTTAATGTTCTTGTTATTACATATGCCAGGGTCTTAGAGTCACGCAGGAGAGTCGCATGATGGGCAAAGATGTCACAGATGTTGCAGAATGTCAGGCGCACTGATATTTTATGGAGCCATCTCCATTAAAATTGTTGAAATCTTTCCATTAGTTTTATTTTGACCTTGGAAGACATAAACTACAAGTTAAAATTGATACAAAGAAGTGACAGCTTGTATTAGTTATATAAAACAATATTTATTTTGCTCAAAATATTTGAAAAATTTTGAGTATTCCTGAGTAGGGAAGCAGCACTGTGGTAGAGCAAATGCTTTGTACATGTAAGGCATATATAAAATGTCATATATATTATATATATTTGATTCCAATCACTACAAAGTGGAAAATAAAGAATAAGAAGAATAAGATTACTATTTGAAGGCATTTGACAAATTTCAATCTGTTGCATTGTTGACATAAATTGAATACAGGTTACCAAATGTTTGATGTACCAACATATTTTGCTCAAGTATATGAAGTGAAATGTATACAACATATATTTATGAACTAAGGAAATATGTCATTAGTTTATATAAGCGTGTAATAGTTCATTGCATTCATCTTGATACTGTTTCTACCTTTAATAAGCTAAATGAATTATTTTTATAAATGCTTTTATATATTGTCATTGTATTGCCAAAAAAGAGAACATAGTACATGACAGATTTTAGACTCTTTTGCAACATTTAATTGTGCCTAACTGGGCCTGTGTGTTTTCTTTGTGCCTTTTGCCTGTTTTTATTTTTTTTTACTGGAAGGTTCAGGAAATATGCATTTGATAGCAAATGTAAAAAAAGTAAATTGAGAAATTTAGAGAAAAGCCCATATCTTGCCCTTTTCTCCAAAGCTAAAAATAAATTCTAGAATTTACATTAGACCACTGTGAATTGCCATGAGAAAGTGATAGATAATGGCTGAATAGAGGGGAAACTATCTGGGAGGTTTTGGTAACAAGAATGGCAAGTTTGAACCCAGGCAGGGCTTCAGAGAACAAGGAACAGTACCAAGTGACCAGGGCTTGGAACCTCCAACTGCAGAGACATACTGATGAAATAATGAGTGAGCAGAAAACACAGAGTTGTCCCCTGTCATCTGTCCTTTGTGAAACTAGGTAGGCTCACAGGCTCAATTTCAAGTCTCTGTGCAGGGAGAGAATGAACCTGAGCAGGACTCAAATGCCCTCAACCAGGTTCTTTGTGTTATCACCTCTGGACAACCAATTCTTCCAAGCAGGCAACTTTCCTAACAGGAGGACCCCCAGAGTTTTCTAGGGATCTGGCTTGCCAATGTAGGAGCTGAGGTATAAAGCCCTGTTCTGTATCAAAGTGGGACCACCTCCCCCTCAAGGTTCTAAGGGACAGTTAAACCACTCCAGTTGGCTGTTGCTGGCAGTTGCTCTGGTTGGCTGGAGCTCATCTTGGAGATTGGCCCTGAGATAATTATTTGAATCCTGTTTACTCTAACTGGTTCTTTGAAGTAGGTGAGACAATATACTCATGACCTGTGAAGTTCAGTGTCCCTATTCCACCCACTATTTTTGGTCATTTTGCTTGACAAGGTTGGGGTGAAGGGGTATTGTCTTCTCCAATGATTTTTCTAGTTTAGAGCAACTCTTGTGATGTTCTTGTCTTTTCATTGCATTTTAAGTAGCATATTTAAATAGTAGCATTTTTTCCTTTTCTTTTCTGACCCCAATTTTTCAGGTAGTTTGTTTAATATGAAGACAGTTGTGAAAAATGCTATCACAGGGGAAGCAAATCAGGTTTCAGCAAGTGACATTTCTCTTGGGCTTAACATCTATTATAACACCAAGTGCAATCTTATAACTATAATAATATTAATGTAGATAGGCCTTTGTTTTGCATTTCTCTTTGAGATGTTTAACTAGACTGTAGTATTTTGATTTTAGCAAACTTATATAGAAGAAACTAACTCTGCTCTGTGTTCACTTGTGTTGGTCAATGTTTGTGTGTGGGTTTTCATGGACAATACATGCACAGTGGATCACAAGCATCTGAATATTATAGGGAATTAGAGATCCTCTCTCATGTCTATTTAGGATTTGCAGAACCTAGGCTTAATTATACCTTTTGTCCCGGAGAACCCAATGAATTAAAGGTTTATCAGGAGCCTAATTTGTTCAGAACTCTGAACTTGGTCCACTCGTTAGAAATTCTGAGGGTGTGAAGAAGGCAGGAGAAAGGTCCATCTCATTGCATAGCAAACCCAATTGGATGACTTCTGTGTAGAACGGAGCAATTCTGGCCACACTGAGAGGATGAGGGACAGTCATGTTTCTGTACAGAGTGAATAAGGAAAGACAATTCCTGGACCTTGCCTGGCTGCAAAGAAGCTTATTCTGTAAGCTTCTCTGGTCTGTTCCACCATCCCAAAGTGTACTGTGAGTTTCCTCTTCCACAGAGAGTATGTAAAAATGGGGCAAACACCTAGTATCAGTTTACTATCAAGTACAAATTTTGGGGATAAAGACAAGTGTCCCAGAAGATAGTGATTATGATATCTGGTTAGAATAGCAAAGATTTCTTTGTTCGCACTATTAAGAAGTTTGTCTTCTACTTGTTTTGGAACTGA
>PVKC010044201.1:0-11637 GCA_004027635.1 Crocidura indochinensis | reverse complement strand
TTGGAAATTGGGGAAAAAAAAAAAAAAAAAAGAAGTTGCTCCTGGCAGGCTTGGGGGACCATATGGGATGTTGGGATTCAAACTGGAGTCTGTCCTGTGTTGGCTGCAAATGTCTTACCGCTGTACTACCGCTCTGGCCCCTTCTGAAACATTTCTAAAGACTTCTACATTCTTATCTGCTGTTAGGTAAAGTTGATTTGTGCCCACCACTTTTGATTTCATCGAATCACTCAGTGCATCCTTAAACAGACTTGCCAACACTGTGCTTGCAAAGAAGCTGGAGTGCTCCAGAGACAGTGAATGATAAACTATTGCTGCCCTCTTGCTTCATGTTGTGGCCATAAAACAGATCAGCATCCAGGTTTCTGTGTCCTGGCATCACTGCTGGTGTCAGGATAATTAATGTCAAGTTAAGGAAACTCTTAATGCATCTGTGAATCATAGACAGCGCTGCTGATGTAGTGGTATCATCTGTGAATCATGACTGATCTGACTTTTGGGTAGACTTTACACTTCTTGGAACTGTGTCCTCTGGAACGACGCTGATACTCTATTGTCATTGTCCCTGTTTCCACAAGAGCTTTGACCTTCTTACTTTTATAGAGCAAGCTCTCATCTGTTATATAGACAAGTATTTTGTAGATCTGGGTCTTATTCGGTCCAGTTAAGTATAGTTAAAGCAAGTAACAAACAGCAAATATGAAGCATTAAACCCAGCATTTGGAGAGAAAAGTGAAATGACTATGGATGTTGCCTGAGAGATTTGGGGAAAAAGAAGACAAGAGTAAATTAAGGTTTAAATTTAAAAAAATGTACTCTCTGTCACTGGGTAGTTTTTATTAATTTTGTGTTATAACACCCTTATGAAAAGAGATAAAAAAAAGTTGTCATTTTAAGAAAATGATCATTCTGCTCTATTATGGTGGTAGAATTTAAATATATCTATCAAGTGGGGCATCTATACTGTTATCTCCATTCATTTACTATAAATAAAACATTAATGTTGTTTATTTGGGAAGTGGGTTTGGGTTATACCCAGCAGAGCTGAGGCAGGGGAGAGAATTTCCCCAGTTCTATGCTCTGTAGTGTTCTAGAAACATAAGTTGCCAGAGTTGGCCACATGCAAGACAAGCCCTATAACCATTATATTCTTTCTCTCCACCTTAAACATTCAGATAAAAAATATGTAAGCCGTTGAAGTTATAGAAAGTGTAAATATTTAAATCCTTTAAAATCAAAGATTTGTAGTAAGGTATGGGGTAAAATGTAGAATTCTCCTTTTCTGTATTCTACCCTTTAATTACACCCTCCAAGAAGGCTTGCCAATGGCTTTGGTTACTTTATATTATTTTCCTAAATATATACACCTCTACATAGTTCATAGATGTACAGTTCACATGTACATCATTTTATATGAATTTACATCATGTATATTGTTTTGCATTTTTTAAAACTTACTTAAAATACCAAGTGCAAAATATCAGCATGATTTCGTTAATTCACTTTCAAAAATTTTGTATAACATTTTATTATGTATGTAGACCATACTTTAGTGATAAAATTTAAATAATTTTCAATTTATATGGTCTATGTATAAGTTCTATTAGTATATTCTTAAATCATTCTTATTAATCTGAGGGGTATGTGTTTGGGGTATGTGTCATATTCTTTTTGCTTGATTTTGGGGTTCCACTTAATGGTGCTCAGGATTTATTCCTGGCTCTCTGCTCAGCAGTGCTTGGGAACTGTATGCAGTGCCATTGAACAAAGGAGATCTCCTCTGTGCAAAGCAAATCTCTCCAGTACTATCTCTCCAGTCTTAGGAGCATGTGTTTTTAATCTTAATGAGCTGTGTCTAATTTACCTTACACAGATTTATACTTCCATTCTTCCACCTTTTCATCTATAAATCCTTAAGGTTTGAAGTGTCTGCCATGTTCATAATTGATGATTTTTACTTTCTAGTGGAGTTGGTTTTTTGATTTGTTGATTTGTTTAGCATTTACTTGGTTTGGGGACAATACCTGGCAGTGGTCAGAAATTATTCCTGATCCTGGAATCAGGAATCACTCCTGGTTGGCTTGGAGTATCATTATATGGTACTAAGGATTGAATGGAGTTGGCAACATTCAAGACAAGTGCCCTACCCACTGTGTACTCTCCAATCCTATTAGTTTTTATAAGATGAATAATTATTTATATATTTGTATGAATTTCCTATAATGTGCCCTTTGGTCATTTGTCCCTTGCCACTTCCATTTTATGAACAGAAACTCTTTTTGGGAAGTTTAATATTTTTGTGTGTTTGAATTTTAGGGTCACACCAACCATGGCTACTTCTGCCTTAGGCTTGGTGGGGAGGGGAACCAGCCTGTGCTGGGGATTGAACCCAGGACTTTGGCATGCAAATTATGCACTCCATCCATTGAGCCATCAACCCCACCCTGCCTCTCCTCTCTTTTTCTCTTGGGAAGAGAAGCTATTTAATCAGATAAGCTACAGGTCTTTTGGGTTTCAATTTGAGCCTGGTTTGGTTTAGTTTTGGAGCTACAACCAACAATGTGCAGGGGCTTTTCCTGATGTTCAGGTGATTTGCTGGCAGAATGGCTACTTATAAAGTAAATGCTTTACTCCCTGTATTCTTGCAGATGTGGATAAGCCACTGTTTGATAAATAGCCTCTCAGTCCCAGGAAGTCATAAATATATCGTAGCTAGATATAAATGCAATACAAACATTGAATCATCTGATGATCTAAAAGAAATGCCTAAGGAGAAAATTGTGGCCACATAGCTTACTTAAAAGAAGATAATTGTCTGGCGATAGAGGTGCACAAATGGCCCGCTTTTTCTGTCAGGTTTTCTTTTTCTTTTCTTTTTTTGAGGTGGAGGGAGGGTTTGGGCTACACCGGGTGATGTTCAGGGGTTACTCCTGGCTATACACTCTGGGAACAGTATGGGACTCTGGGGGATCAAACCGCAGCCAGTCCTGGGTCAGCCGCGTGCAAGGCAAATGCCCTACCACTGCACTACCACTCTGGCCTCATCTGTCAGGTTTTCTATTGCTTCACAATAAGTGATCATAACTTCTCATCTTACGCTTTTCCTGGGAAGAGCGAGGGTACATTATTTCTGTTCAAGTCACAGATCAATAATGAAGCTACTGTGAGTTCAATGACCTAAGTGCTGTGCTATGGCAGAATTCTGTTTCTGGCCATTGCAGGACTCAAGGATGCTCCTGTTTTCTTGCTCTCAGCTGAGGCCTCCCTCTCTACTCCTGGTCTGCTGGCCCCTTTAATCCCCAACCATCCCAGAGCTTCTCCCTGTTATTGAATCCTTCTTTGTTTCCTTTCCATCTCTCTGACTTCTCGAACCAGATCTAAAGAATTCATGTGCCTGAAGAGGTCTGATAAAGTCAACTGCAGATCACAAGATAAACTGATTTTTTTGTTTTGTTTTGTTTGGTTTTTTTTGTTTTTTTTTTTTGTTTGTTTTTTTGGTTTTTGGGTCACACCCGGCAGTGCTCAGGGGTTACTCCTGGCTCCATGCTCAGAAATTGCTCCTGGCAGGCACGGGGGACCATATGGGGCACCAGGATTCGAACCGATGACCTTTTGCATGAAAGGCAAATGCCTTACCTCCATGCTATCTCCCGGGCCCTGTTTTTTGTTTTTGAGCCGCACCCAGCAGTGCTCAGGATTAATTCTGGGCTTTACTTTCAGGGGCTACTTCTGGCAGAACTCGGGAGACTATATTGGGGTGCCAGTTTTGAATCTGGATCAGTTGCATGTAAAGGAGAGGCCCAACTCTTGGTGCTAACTCTGAAGCTTGAGATCAGCTGATTTGGGCCAAATGAGAAGAACAATTTTTCTTCTCTTGAGCATCTAAATGAGAGTGTGCAAGCTGGTAGGAGGTGTCCATACCAGAATCACCATCACTGGGGCATCTTGTTTGTTTGTTTGTTTTTGAACTATACCCATTGTTCTTTGGGGGATTCTTCTGGCTCTGCACTCGAAAATTATTCCTGGCATTGCTTGGGATATGGGATTCTAAGGATTAAACCCAAGTCGGCCACAAACAAGACAAGAGCCTTACCCATTGATATATCTCTCTGGCCTCACCCAGGCCATTTTATAGTCCTCAGCACACACCCCACCCCACCCATTTCAAAACAAAACAAACAAATAAACAAAAACATTACAACTGGGCATTAAAGACCTTAACTGAGCAATGAAATGGCAGCAAGCTAGACATAACATATATGAGACGCATGTACAATGTAGCTTCAGAAAGTCCTTCCTGGCCAATGTCGAGACCTGGAATTTCTTTTTGTTTTGTATTAGCTTTGGTCACACCTACAGTTGCTCAGGGGACTGTGCTCAGGGCTGACTTCTGCAAGGACTGGGCATATTAGGGGGCTAGGGTTGATAGAGGGGACCATATATTGTTTTGCTGCATATAAGGGAAGTACTTTACCTAATATCCTCTCACTGTCTCTGACTCCTGGATCTGAGATATCTGATGCTATTGTGTGCCCATTCAATTCAGACGTTATAACCCACCAAATGATCATCTACTGCTTATGTGAACTTTTTGAGTCTTCTGACCTTGCTATTTCTTCCTATGTTAATGTGATTGGAGTGTTCCAGGAAAGATCATAGTCATGGGTGTTCAATAGAACAATAAGATTAAAACAACTGAAGCCGGTGAAATACCAAGAGTAACTGTTAAGCTGTTCTGGAAAAGACATTTTTTTAAATTTCTCTTCCCTTCTCAATTCTCATTTGATGCTGTTATCCAGGCGAATCATCCGTGACTTACTTGAGACTGAAGAGAGTTATATAAAAGAAATTAAGAGCATAATCGATGTGAGTAGAGTTGGGGGGTAGATTAAACTGGGGAGTTATGTTGTTTACAAAGATTCCAATTTGACTCCATGTATCTTTAGCTCTTACCAGGGTTTTAATTCTTATAATATTAAAAGTGTCTTTGCCATTAGGAATAAAAATATTCCATACTATTGACTCATATAACAAAAGAGCTTAAAAGGATTATGTCAGTTCATTCCTTCTGGCAATGTCCAACTTGTTTTACCAAATGCTTGCCCATAATGGAAATTATGATTACATTTTATCACTTAGCAAGTTGTTTCTTATCATTATAAGTAAATATTTTGCTTAAGATTTAAAGATATGTTTTTTGTTAGGGTATAATTTTGAGGGATAAAAATTATATCTACAAAGTTAAATGATAATACTGTGGGTAGGAACTTGCCTTACATGCAGACAACCTGAGTTCAATACCTGGAATTCCATATGGTCCTCTAACCCAGGAGTAACCCTGAGCATCAATAAGTGTGCCCTAAAAATTATATATAGAAATTTATCATATTTTGATGATTAAGCATCAGAATATAACCTATGCTGAATGGATAAGTTACCTCTTTTCTTTCACACTTGACTTGTATAATGTAAACTTTCCCCCCCAACTTGCATGGCTACACTTTGATTTACAATATGATAGAGTTTCATGCATAAAGTGTTCACCCATTATACACTAACTAGCAGAGTATCCAACATAAACATTTTAAAATATATTTGTTATTCTATAAAAACACTACTTTATTCTTATGCTTTATTATTCAGAAGAACATGTGAGCAAATTGAAAGTCAATAAGTGTCTGTAAGAATGGATTTTTGGAAGCTTTCCAAAAGTCCTCTTTCCTAATCATTTTTTTTAATTTTGCCCTTGGAGCAGCTAATTGGATCATTTCTTTTATGTTCCCTTGATCCAAACCTCCCTTCTTTTCCCCTCTACAGGGATATATTACACCAATGGATTATATTTGGCTGAAGCATCTGATTCCAGATGTTCTTCAGAACAACAAGGACTCTCTCTTTGGGAATATTAGAGAACTTTATGAATTTCACAACAGGTATGTCATAATTTAAATTGATCAGGTAACTAGCAAGGTGGAAGGAAGATGGATGGGTTTAAGGGGGGAAAGTGCATAGACATTTTCAGTAAGCCTGTGATTCAAAGTTTCTGGGTGGGTTATGATGGGATAGGGATGCAAGTGAAGGAATAAATGCCATAGGAAACACTGAAGAAGAGGAAAGACATTCATGGGCCATATACTTGTTGTCAGGTCTCAGTGTCTTTGAGTGTATCAATGCTTTTATCTCCCTTCATCCATTAACATTGATTGGGCACCTGTTCTGTGTCTGGCATTGTGTTTACTCACCATTAGGAATACAGTGGTTAAACCAAGATGCAGAGTCACCAATTTCTTTTCACAAGGGAGTTCTGAGAAAATGGGAAGTAGAATATACTTATTAAATGGTCAAACAAGTTAACTTTTAGCCCAGCGAGTGTTTGGGGGTTAAGATCTAGGGAAATAGAGGAGAGAGGGACTCTGGAATTGGGTTTTCTTGTTCATTTCTCTTTTGTAAATTTTCCTTCACTTTTCAGTTTTGTGAATGATATTTTCATTTTTTTTCTCTTTTCTAAAATCTTTCATTTTACAACAAAGACTATGACCACTTGCTATGATGAACCCCAGCTTAGATGTGGTAGATGGAGCATGGAAAAGACAATGGCTTGGTAAAACAAGCCTCCATTGTTTTTTAATCATATCTAGTGGCATAAATGAGACAGAAAGCTGATAGAAATTTCATTTTTTACACCTTCCCTTATGACAGATATTCAGTCTTCCTGAGCTCAAGTTTTGCATTATAAAACTCTGTCTTGAAAAGTTTGGTTAAGGATGAAATGAGAAGGTGTTCAGTTTAGCTTCTGCCTTGGCTTACTGTAGGTTCACAATGATTTCAGATCTAACAGTCACTACTATAATGATTCTTATTACATCCTTGTCCTGTAGTGCAAAGCATATGTAACCAGCTGCCTCTATAGCTAAGGCTTAGAAAGACCAGGAAAACACTGGGAACCCTACTACAGTTTTCCTTCTAAATATGTGTTGGAGATGAATTGGAATTCTAGTCATGTCAAGGAAGGCATTTTCCCATATCCAAATCAGGATGTTAAAGCTGAGTCAAGAGCAATAAAGCCTGAAGAACCACATTTTTCTAGACAAATCTTCACACCTAAAATGTCTTAACACCTTCAACCCTCATGTGATTTTACTTAAAGCAAAGCCCCCATACATATATTTTTTACAAAATCAAAATATTCTTATACCTTTCTTTTCCTAGGACTTTCCTAAAAGAATTGGAAAAGTGTTCTGAGAATCCTGAACTTCTGCCATGTTGTTTTCTCAAGAGAGTAAGTCTGTGCTCCCCATGCATCAAAACAACCCAGCGGCTAAAGGTGACCCTTAATATTCACTGTCAGTGTGGCAAGGACAAGTGGAGACATAATGATCCAAATTTTCTGCAAAGCAGGAGACCCATGCAGGAAATGCTCTACCAGTGCACAAAGAGCCCACTTTGCAAGAAGCACATTTCAGAGCTGACTTCTTGCAAAACTAATTATAACGGAAGACTCTCCTACCCAGAGTCAGTCTCTAACCTGGTGCTCCTCCTTTGAATAATAAGCTCACTGTTTTAGAACATTGCATTACAGGCTTAAACCCCTCAGTGAAATTGCATTAGTGCCCTCCAGAAAAGTACTGATCTCCTTTCTACAGATTTCAGATCATGTATTTCTTTCATTTTATTTTTCACAGCCTAGACATGATGAGAGAAATTGAAATATCCAGTTTCTCTTAGCGTTAGCACTTAATCTGTGAGCTCCCTATCCTTCAATCCCATTCTTCTGATTACTTCCCTTGGGAAAGACTGCTTGCTGTTTCTTCCCACCCCTGCTTTGGGCAATTAATAAACTATTTAGGCCAGAGATGCTCCTCAGGAACTGGCACCCAGAAAGGTTTGATCTGACATTGTTCCCCACACGGAGTCATGCCTGTAAGACAACTAGGCAGAAGTTCCAGTTCCCCCACCCCCAACTTCTCCCAATTTTATTTTCTTCCCAACTTATTCCTCTTTGGTTTGCACTTTGTGAGTCTGAAACACTGCATAGAGTCACTTAAAGCTTTTTCAACAATGCAGACTGTGACTGATCGGTCTTAAGTGTGGTATCTGTAATAACCCAAAAGCAGTAAATCCCAAATCTCCAGGATTCAGAATATTTGATGCAGGGGAAAAAACACAACCTTCTGGAGACTTTGGAGAATATCCCCTGTCTCAATGGACTTCCTTCTGCTTATGCTCATCATTGCTTTTTATTTTTGTTATCTAGCATCAGAATTTAAGATACTCTGAAAACCATTTTATATACATTTTGAATTTGTTTTCCTTTCTTGAGTGACTCTTATTGCACTGTTGGCATTTTATACTTTTGTTTGGTTTTGCATTCCTACACTTCTTAAGCCACCAATGTGAAATCTAGTTTAGATATATATTTTAAACTGCTTCTGATATTATTGTAAAGACTTTTAAAATTGTCTAGTGAGGGGCTAGATAGAAAGATAGTACAATTTGTAGGGTACATGCTGTGCATGCAGTAGATCTGAATATGATCCTGAGCATCCAAAGCCCACCAGAAGTGATTCCAGAGCGCAGAGCCAAAGAAAGCTTTGAGCACCTCCAAGTATTGCATCTCAACACAAAAGAATAAAATTGACCAATGAAAAAGGACCAAATTCCTGTGGGGTGGGGAAGTAGATATTATCAGGTTAAAATTGCTCAACTATGAGGGAAACAGAAAATTACCAGCTTCCTCTCCAAAAGTTTTACAAAGCCTCCCATATTAAAAGGGATTATTACATCATTATCCTAGACCATCAATATTACTTATAATCTTAAAAATGTTCTGATATTAGAGATTGCTACATGTCATTAAATTTTTTTTAATTTTGTTTTGGAGCCATCCCCAACAGCATTAACGTCTTTCTCCTGTGCTCAGGGATCACTCCTGGCAGTGCCTGGAGAGGAAGGCAGAGAGGAACCATCTGTGATGCTGGGAATTTGAACAGGAACAGCTAGCACTCAAGCATCTAACCTCCTGTACTATGTCTTCAGCTCCATTCATCAGAAATTCTTATCAAACACAAAGTGATTAGGCTGCGGTAGAATAGCCATTACATAATCTTTGCCTATCTTTGAAGGAATAGTTTGGCAATTATATGATCTTTGAGTACCCTTGAAGAAATACTTTGACAACTATGTAATCTTTGAGTGCTCTTAAAGGAATACTTTGCTTGCTGTCATACAAAGACCTAAATTTGTTACTCAATAAAGCAAGACTGGGGCCCGGGAGATAGCATGGAGGTAAGGCATTTGCCTTTCATGCAAAAGGTCATTGGTTCGAATCCCGGTACCCCATATGGTCCCCCGTGCCTGCCAGGAGCAATTTCTGAACATGGAGCCAGTAGTAACCCCTGAGCACTGCCGGGTGTGACCCAAAAACCAAAAAAATAAAAGAAAATAAATAAATAAATACAGCAAGGCTATACTTTTTTATTAGAGCAACTTCTCTTTGCTCAACAATATTTACAGAATTCCACTTATCATGGAATTGAATTTTGAAATGCTGCTCAGGTTAAGTTTTTTTAATTAGATTCTGCAGCCTATGGCATCTCGAAAGAGATATCTGCAGAAAGAAACTTCTTAATAATATTTGTCAGTAGTTCTGCTTTGAGTTTGATGTCCTTTGAAATTTCACATGGTGCTCTGGAAAGAGTTCTGAACTGAGCACAGGAAATATAATTTTTTACCTGAAGTTTCAATTGTTCTTCATATGATCTCTACCAACTCACTAAAGTTTTTAGAGTCTCACTTTCCTCCTTCATGCAACAGACTTAATAGTATTGATATTTGGGGACCGAGATATAGTATAGTGGCAAGGCACTTGCCTGCAAGCGGTCAACCCAGATTAAATCCCTCTCAACCCATATAGCCCCCCTAATCCTTGCCAGGAGTGAATCCTGAATACAGAACCAAAAATAACCACCAAGTGTGACTCTAAAACAAAGATAATATCAATTGTCGTGGAAGCCTCATGGCCCAATTCCAAGGGATCGGAGAGACACAGGTCTGGTAGCAAACATTGACACAGAAAATAATCCACCCAGATTGAAGAGAATAAAACAGTTTCAGGAAAATTCCACCACAAGCCTTCCAGTGCTAGCAGGAGATACTAGCAGGTAGTCAGCCCAACTATGGAAAAATGAAACTGAAGGCTGTTTCGCCCTGAGACCCAAGTCTTTATTATGAAGAGAAAGATAACATATAGGACCAATTCAGAGGTACTTCTAGTCCATGATGACAAGCACCAGCAAAGAAGAATTATCCTGAATAGAATGAAAACAAGTCATTCCAATGATCAATTTGTAAAGTTGTGGAAATTAGAGAAAACAATGTATCCAGAAGACATTGGCAAAGGAAGGGGGGCTTGACAGTAACTACCATTTGTTAAATATTCTGTACGCTCGGAGAGAGGGGTGGGGTAATAAAAAAATATTCTGTACGCATTAGGTAATTGAAAAGGCTTTTATTATTTATTTATTTATATTTTTAGTTTTTGGGTCATACCCGGCAGCATTCAGAGGTTACTCCTGGCTCTATGCTCAGAAATCATTCCTGGCAGGCATGGGGGATCATATGGAATGCCAAGACCAACCACCATTGGTCTTGGGTCAGCTGTCTTCAGGCAAATGTCTTATTGCTATGCTATCTCTCTGGCCCCAGCAAAGGCTTTTATATATCATTTTGTTTAGTCTGACAGCAATCATACTGCAACTGCAAACCCAATTAAACAAAAAAAAAAGCAAATATATGAAGATTAAATAATGACATTGAATGAAAGTTTGTCATCAACAAAGTCAAAAGTAGATCCTGGACATCCACCACCAAAATCATGCTCATAATTGGTAAACAATTACGTACTCTGTGCAAATATAATTTTTTGTTTTGGTTTCTGAGCCACACCCTGTGATGCTCAGGGGTTACTGTTGGCTATGCACTCAGAAATCGCTCCTGGCTTGGGGGACCATATGGGACTCCAGGGGATCGAATCACTGGCTGTCCTAGGTCAACTGTGTGCAAGGCAAACGCCCTACTGCTGAGCCACCGCTCTGGCAAATATAAATTTTGAGTAGCAATTTTACTCCCTGATTTATGCTATACAGAGGTGAAGGGAAAACTGGTGTTTTCATAGCCTCCTAGTCAGTTTATTCCCTTCTCTAGAGAATTCTGAACTAAAGAGAAAACATTGGCCCATAGTTATGGGCTACATTGGCCATAGTTAGTCCTCAAAGGCCCGTAGTGTTCCTAGTTGCTCAAAGATAGAGCACAGGACCAAAAGACCGAGTTTTCAGAAAGGTAGGTTTGTTTGAGTTCAGCATCCAATAAGGAAACCATGGTCCTGCTCCTTTTCTAGCAGAGTTTGAGGAAAGGTAGTTACAGCTAAGATATATATTTGGAGGTAGTTGGTTCTCCAAACTATCTTCTAGCTTCAAGGAAGTTTTTTGTAACTAAGTATTGAAAACAGTGAAATCAGAATTTTTTTTCTCAGACCTATATTTCAATTTCTTGGCACATCAAAAGACCACATGTGGGTGAGATATCTCAATCCATTTATTTTATAATTGTGGTCTTCATTCTGGCAGGCTACTTTATCAT
>PVKC010044200.1:0-11635 GCA_004027635.1 Crocidura indochinensis | reverse complement strand
CTGGAGATTTGGGGGACAAAGTAATTGTACATGGGCTCTGTTTTGTTTTTCTTGTTTATTGCTGAAAGTTCAAGACTGAGATATCATCGATGGGACTACTGAGAATTCTGTTTATACGTGATTGTCCTTCCACTGTTACTTTACCCTTTCCTCTTTCTTTGCATCTCTGTTCTCATAATAATAAAAAATTAAAAAAAAAAGAATTAAACCAGGGTCGGAGAGATAGCATGGAGGTAGGACATTTGCCTTGTATGCAGAATGTTGGTGGTTCTAATCCCAGCATTCCATACGGTCCCCTGAGCCTTCCAGGAGCAATTTCTGAGCATAGAGTCAGGAGTAACCCCTGAGCACTCCTGGGTAATCCAAAAACAAAAACAAAAAAAAAATAGAATTAAAGCAGGCTTGGTTGCATGCACAAGTTCCGTACCATCTCTCCAGTTCAATCTATTGTCTTTGTGCTACTTACATCATCCAGGGATTGAATTATGCCCATTGCATTGAATACAATATCCCTTACTCAGTTTATAGATCAAAATGCTAATCTCTTCTGTTAACACTTTCCCAGGTCTACCTAGATATAATGTTTCACCAGTTCTCAGTCATCCCTAAACCTAGTCAAGTTGATGAAACAAATTAACCACCACATCCATATTCTTTGCTCTTGGATCCTGTTATGCCACAGTGATAGCTTTATTCAGACTGATTCATTTCACATCATGAAGTGGCATTATCAGTTCCAGAAGGAAGAGTTAGAGAAGACAAGAGTCAAGGTAAGGTCCTCTAAGGAGTCATTGCCATGATCTTTTATTATAAATATTTGCTGCAATATTTAAAACATTTTTTTCTGAAAGACAATTTGATTCTGCTACTACCCACATTCTTTATCCCTCATTCTCTACCAGTGGGTTACACACTCTATTGGGGTGCCAATAAAAATACTAGGGTTCATTGGAACCTAAGTGATAATACAGAGGGTGGAGCATTTGCTTTGCATGCAGCTGATGAAGGTTAAGTCTCAGGCATTCCATATGGTCCCCTGACCACTACCAGAAGTGATCCCTGAGCACAGAGCTAGGAGTAGGTCTTGAGAAATGTTAATTATAGCTCAAAACCAAAATCTAAACAGAACAAAAACAACAACAACAAAATTAGGACTCCTAGATCTAATTTTTACATCTAAATTGAGCCTTGCTGTATTAGCTAATATAGTAACTACTATTGATATTTATGATATAAGACAATAGACTTTGGGTTACGCTCAGAAGCTTTACACAGTATGATCAAAATAGATGCATTTCATATTCTCATCTAAGTCACTGATGAAAGATTTCACTGGGATCAAGATGACAGCAGAAGCTAAATATGAACATGGGATTAAAAAGATAGCTATCTAGGTATCTTCACAAACTGACTAGGCATGGGGCTGGAGAGATAGTACAGTGGGTTGGACATTTGCCTTCCATATAGCCAAGCTGGGTTCAATCTCCTGCATCCTCTATGGTTTTCCTGAGACCACCAGGAGTAATTCCTGAGTGCAGAGCCAAGATAACCCCTGATCAACACTGGGTCTGGCCAAAAACAAAACAAACAAAATAATTTGACTAGGCACTGAATCCCAACCAAGCATTGTGTAATACTCATTGTGTAATACTTGTGTAATATATTGGGTAATGCTGAAAAGATGATATACATTCTTTAACATGGTCCCCAATTCTTCTACCTCCTTTTTATGCCTGGATCATGGCATTTGGCATGATATATCATGTTTCTGTTTGTTTGGGGGCCTGGATCTGTGTTCAGGGATAACTCCTGTTAGTTCTTGGGGGTATTAATTACATATGGTACCAGGGTTCAAATTGGAATAAATTACTTGCAAGGTGCGTGTCTTACACACTGTAGTACTATAACTCCAACCCCCAAATACTTAATTCTATATCATTTGGGATACAGATGAAGGTAATTTAGGATCATGCCCAACTGTGCTCATGGCTTACTCTGCTTGGAGTAGCATATCTTGTTCCAGAATTCAAACTTAGGTAACATCATTCAGAGAAAGTGGGTGCTTAACCCCTTTTCTATCACTCTGGTCTATATATCATGCTTCCTTGTTAGCAAAAAGTAGAGGTATTCAATTAAGCTGTACCCATATTTCTGGTCTAAAACAGTACAATTAAAAAAATTCTGGGCTGGAGCAAAGGCACAAGGTAGTGTGTTTGCCTTGCATGCGGCTGACCCAGGACAGACCACTGTTCAATTCCCCATGTCCCATATGGTCCCCCAGGCCAGGAGCGATTTTGAATGCATAGTCAGGAGTAATTCCTGAGTGTCACCACATGTGGCCAAAAGTAAACAAAAAAATTTTTTCTATTTGCAGCAAGAACTTCAAGAGTTATCTATATTCTACAAAAAATAACTAATATGCTCCTTTAAGTGACTTAAAAATATATAACTGTGAACTGGCTACAACCAACAATCCTAGCTTTTATTATCCTTCTTTATAGATGAGAAAACACAGACTCAAAGTGTTTGAATATCTTTCTACATCTAAAACAGCTAGACAATGACATAATTGGAATTTTAAATCCAACTTGACTCCATAATCTATTCCCTTACCCACTGATTATAAGGTATTTCCTTATCTAGCTCTATGACCTTAATTAGAAAAGCTACTACATTCTCTTAGCAATTGAGTTGTTCCCTGGTAAAATTAGAAGCAAAGTATTCATCTCTAATACTATGAAAATTAATAAACATTTTCTAGTAACAACTAAGAAGAAATTTTAAAGGACTTTATAGCAGGGGATATTTGTAGGGCTGAGGATTTGAATATCACTTGATTTAGCTGAAGAAAATTATTCAAGTTGAAATCTCCATTGTTAATGTAAATGATGCCATGGCTGTCTCAGTGCTGCCCCTCAGAGTCCAAAAAGGGATGAGATTGTTTCTGGAGAGACACAGAGGTCTTCAGCATACCCTACATACTTGCTGTGTATGCCCCACAGAATGCAACAAAAGTAAAATAATATTTTGTTAAAGCTCATGATATAGAGCTTTGAAGCAGAGAAAAAGAGGTTGTATAGTGTCAAAGAGGGACACTGTAGTCAACAATGGAATAAATCTGGATATGTTTATAACAGAGATATGGTCTTTATCTTTATTAAGCTACTATTATTACTGACTTCCTATTCATTCATATTCGGTTATCAATCTTTCTTTTTTTTTTGTTTTTGTTTTTTGGGTCACACCTGGCAGTGCTCAGGGGTTACTCCTGGCTCCATGCTCAGAAATTGCTCCTGGCAGGCATGGGGGACCATATGCGGCACCGGGATTCGAACCAATGACCTTTTGCTTGAAAGGCAAACGTCTTACCTCCATGCTATCTCCCGGGTCCCGGTTATCAATCTTTCAATTCCTGTCAATGTGCCTTCAAAGATCTAATTTTTATTTCTTTGCATTTAGTTTTTTTTTCTTCTTTTTTTGGAGGGGATGGGATGGGGAGAGTCACATACTACAGTGCCCAGGGTTTCCCCTGGTACTGCACTCCAGAATGACTCCTAATGTATTCAGGCAACCATATGAAGTGCTGAGAATTTAACCTAAGTAGACTGTGTGCAAGACAAACAACCTACCTGTTGTATTGTACCTCTGGCCCCAAAAGTCCTTAAAAATGAATTTTGGGGGGTGGGGTGGGTGAATTTTGGGCCACACCTGGTGGCACTCTGGCTCTGTGCTCAGAAATCAATCCTGGCAGGCTTAGAGGACCTTATGTAATGCCGGGGATCGAACCCAGGACAGTTGCATGCAATGCAAATTGCTCCTCACTATACTATCATTGCCCTCAAAAAAACAAATTATTTTAAACTTTGCTTCAAAACCCCAAACTGCAGGTCCATTGCTCTCAATCTCTACAGCAACGACACTATGTCTTGGAGAGAGAAGGTAATCCTTTCATTATAAATCATGTCAAAGCTCTGCCTGGCACTTGACATCTCCAGAAGTAAAAGGATTAAGAAGGCTTCAACCAGAGCCCAAGCAGGAATTGGTTACACTCAAAACTGATGGTGCAAAATTCTGACAAACAAGCAGATAAGACAGTAATGTGAAGACGTCCTCTTCATCAAAATAAAGAAGCCCAATAACAAATATCCTTTACAGTTTCACAGCATTCAGCAAGGTAGCTGCAACTGCAAGCTTATAGACTTCGCTGCCAGATCATTCATCTAGATTGTCAACAATTCCGCCACAGGCAAGTTCTTTGCCTTTGCTGTGTTTATTCCACCTTTGTTACAAAGAGGAAATGCCACTGTCTCCCAGGAACTCTTCTTTTACATTCTCTTTCTTCATAAACTTATACTTGACTTATATTTTTAATATTTTTATTTTATTTCTTTAAAGAAAATGTACCACATAGTTGATATTTTTGATCATAATACATTTGTTTCCAGATAAGTTTAAGCAAAGTTATTGAAAAAGTGAAAATAAAAATTAATAAAATGGAAGAGAAGAGAAAAAAGAAAGGAAAAAAGTACAGTAGCAAGTTCATTTGTGAAAATTATTGTATCACCAATGAAGCCATTAATACAATGCCAGAGGATTATTAAGTTCTTTTTGTTATATATACAGTCTGTTAAATTGAGGTGTTCCTTTAGAATTGACAACATAATTGGACTGGAGGGTCCAGCTACTGACATGAAGCTCACCACAGAGATTGTTGGGTGCAGTCACAGAAATAATTACACTGAGAACTATCATAACAAAATGTGACTGAATGAGGGAAGTAGAAAGCCTGTCTAAAATACAGGTCAGTGTGGGTTGGGGAGGAAGGACACTTGGGATACTGGTCATGGGAATGTTGCACTGGTGAAGGATTTTATATATATAATTTATATATATATATATATATGACAACATAAAATAAATGAAGTTGTTCAGAAATTCAAAGCTACAATACTTTGAATTTTAGAGCATATACTCATCTGCAGAGCCTTCAGAAATAGCGCCAGGTTAGAACATGGTGACTGCGTTTGTGGGCATGGTTACAACTGCCAGGCTTTCCTGGAAAAAAGAAAAATACGGGGGTAGAGGGAGTGCCCACACAGTTCCAAAAAGAAAGTTCTTATGATATCAACCCAACAATCAGTGAACCCCAAGAGTGGTCAGGTCAGCATGCCCTCAGGGAGTCATAGAGGGTTAGTGATGAGGCAGGGCCATCAGAAAAATGGTGATTCTGGGTGATGGAGGCAGCAGGCATGGCTTCAGCAGGGTGGGACTTGGTCACCCTCTTCTTCTGAGATGGCTAGCTTTGTGCTGCATGGGCTGGTGTAGCCATAATTTTTCATGGCTTAGTTTGTCTCATTTGAGAAAAGAGTTCGAACATGTGATTGTGCTTGTGAGCATTGTTAAAACTTGACTTATGATTTTTAAAGAGGAGCCTGGCTGTGGGATCAATTTGTTTGTGGGATTAATTGGCTCCCATCCCACTCAGTAGATGCCTTGTTACTCATTGGTTGGAAACATCTTTAAATGTAGCACCTTGGATTGGTGTTTAGACCACCGAATTCCACCTCCAACTGTGTCTATTTCTTCCTAATATTGGATTTTCAGGAAAATGCTCTCCTGCGTTTCCGGATTTCCATGGAGCTTGCTGCTTCTTAGGGGCTGAAGGCTTACATGTTAGAATTCCTGAATCCATTCCTCCCTTGTTGTGCATGTGTGTGAGAGAGTGTATGTGTGTTGCTTCCTAGATGGACGTTTGCTTCCAGACCTGCATCTCTGCAGTGTCCTGACTTTAGAACTTGAGAATTCTATATACCTGCCATTCAATGAAGACCACTCATAAATAGGAACAGACTTATGCACTTGTAAAGATGAGAGACAAATATAATTATGCACAGTTTTGTAAATGGTAATGACTTTAATGATAAATTACATATTTTAAAAGATGAGAGATTATATCTGCTCAGATTCATAGAGTAGCATTGAAAAAGAAAAAAAGGGCAGATCTGAGATTTGTTTTAAAGGTACAGTTGAGACAACTTCCTGAGGGACATGAGGAGAGAGAAAAGTCCCTATCAAGATTTTGATTTAGTTTATTTACTCCCAAAGAAAGGGAACCAGATATTTTAGTGCTATCTAGATTATAGTGGCCCCAAAGTTCTTTTAAATGAATGTAGAAATGTTCTGTCTAGGTGCTACCCAACATCATGAACACTAACTACATGCATGTGTCTTTGAAGTACTTAGAGGCTGCCTAAAGTGACTAAGGAACTGAATTTTTAATGCTAATTCATTTAAACATGCAATTAATATAACATGTAATTAATATAATGGACATCACAAATTTAGATTACATTCCAGGGGCCATAGCACCTTGGCAGCAACTGGACATTTCCTTCTTGGTTGATTATAGAAGGGAGATTTAAAGTGGGAAATCACTGAGTGACCTTTCTTTCTTTCTTTCTTTCTTTCTTTCTTTCTTTCTTTCTTTCTTTCTTTCTTTCTTTCTTTCCTACTTTCTTTCTTTCTCTTTCTTTATTTCTTCTTTTCTTTCTTTCCTTTTTTTTTTTTGGAAAAGGGAGTAGTAAGCCAAAGCAGTTTGGGAATTTCGAACTACATGTTTCCCCACAATCCCTTCAAATTATACAAACACAACAATTTGCAAAACCTTTCAGTAGTCATTCACAGATGACTTTGCCATCTATGACCTTGTCCAATATTAATAGTTGAAATCCATTGTCTGTCTGAGCTGAAACTTGAGAAAAAATTTCTCAAGACTCTCCACTAAGTCCCAATATTATAGCATGAATGGGCAATTCATTTGACCAAACTCTAAATATATAAATTTTTATCCCTGCATGTTTTAATTAAGTTGGAATATTGCTTTTCTGCCTAATTTATATAAAATCAATTAATGTGGTAACTGCATATAATGTTGCTTGACCATAATTCTTGTAGGAGACAAGATTAATTTTTATAAGGCTTAGAAAGAAGGGATGGCCCAAACAAATCACTAATAAATCTAAATATCTAACTTAGAGCTAAAGTTATCACAGCTCTGTGAGTACAATGTCACCAGCATCTCAAGGCAAACTTGCCAGTGAAATATTAAAAATGAAAATAAACTCTTGTCTCATATTTCACATACCAATTATTTTCCATTTATAAAGGTCTTTTCCTCCTTTTTTTCTTCTTTTTATATTTTTAAGCAAGTTTCAATATCTTTTGACTATATATGACAGTCTAATCTCTCAACTGTGTTCAAAACCAAATTCATTTTATGAGTTGCTTTTAGGGAAAGTCTCAGATCTTATTCAGGCAAACAGATTCTCTCCATATTCCCTTAAGAAGATGACTATTGCTTAATTCTGACTCTTACCAATACTTTTCCCCCTTTTTCTGATAAATAAGACAAGTTTATCTCAAAATGAATATCTCATCTCTGCTTTGTGTAATTCTAATGGAATCACACATCATAGTGGCATGCATGTATGCACACACACACACATACACACACACACCAATCACAATCACCAGCCTACAATAATTCCTGATGAATTTATCATTCTTTCCAGAGAAATTTATTTGTAACTTGGAAGGAGACCTCACTTCCTTTTGTAGTAGCTCAACAAGGAAACAATAACCAAACTTGCCTTACATGTGGCTAACCTGGTTCTATCCCTGGTATCCCATGTGGTCTCGCCCCCCCTTCCAACTGTGGTAGGTATGGGACCCCAAAAACACATAGATGAACCTCTGAAAAAAAGAGAAAGAGTAAGATCAGCACATAGAGGGAAGTAGAGGACAGTGTAAGAGACTTGATGATATTATTACATACCCATGAGGTCCACTCAACTGACATACTTCAATCAGTCTATAATTTTCTCCTAAGGATCCGGAGTGGTAGTACAGCAAGTAGGGTGTTTGCCTTGCATGCGGCTGACCTGGGTTCCATCCCCAGCATTCTGAGCACAGAGCCGGGTATGCCCCAAAAACAATGATGATGATGATGATGATGATGATGATGATGATGATGATGATGATGATTTTCTACTCATTCTAAAGCTATATGAGTTAGGCTCTGCCACTTATAACCAAGTGTGTCCTACTGAATGTAGTAACCTTCCAAACTCACAAGGAATCAGTCCCCCCTTCTCCATGACCCCACTGTATCCAACCCCCCTGTGTTCTCACATCACCGGACCTTTGTGGGGTTTAGTTTTTGTTATGATTCAGTTTATGCCAGAGTTCAGACCCAGAATTTCACACTTGCAAAGCAGGCACCATGCCACTGAGCAATAAACCAGGACCTCATCAATAGATCTTTGGTCTTTCAACATATCAGCCTTCTGCTTGTCTAACTGTAGCCCCAGTCTTTAACATTAAGGCCCTAAGGAGGTGCTCCTGGATTAGTCCAGGAAGGTGATAATTCCCCTGCTATAAAATTCCCAAAGCACCCTATAGTTTTCCCCATCTTGACACTCACCCTACATTTTTGTTGCCTTCTAGATGTTTGTCTTCACCACTAGACTCCAGCATCTTTGAGACCAAACACCATTTCTCTTCTTCACTCCAGAACCTAGAGCAGTGCCTTTCCCAGGGTAGACACCTAAGAGATATTTCAAATAAATATGTGAATGATATGTCTCAATGATAATATACCTGATTTGCATGTGTGAAATCTTGGATTTGATTCCAGCACTGCCAAAATAAGCAAAAAATAAAAAAACAATATTAAAAATAAATGTTTTGGGGCTAGAGAGATAGCATGGAGGTAAGGCATTTGCCTTGCATATAGAAGAATGGTGGTTCGAATCCCAGCTTCCCATATGGTCCCCCGAGTCTGCCAGGGGTGATTTCTGAGTGTAGAGCCAGGATTAATCCCTGATAGCTTTCAGGTGTGACCCAAAAACAAAACAAAAAAAATAATGTTTTTTCCTTATACTTTCCATTTTGGAATAAACAATATCTATGCATATTGTCAATACATGGGTATTGATAAAAGTGTAGTGTGTAGGTGTTGAGTTTTTTGGGGGGAGGGTTGGGCCACACCCAGTGACACTCAGGGGTTACTTCTGGCTATGCGCTCAGAAATCGCTCCTGGCTTGGGGGGCCATATGGGATGCCGGGGGATCAAACCATGGTCCAACCTAGGTGAGCCACGTGTGCAAGGCAAATGTCGACTGCTGCACCACCAGTAGTGTGTTACATTTTATGCTCACTTTTTAACAGAGAGAATCAACCAAGTAGACATTAAGTTTCTAAAATCCCACAGCTCAGATAGTCAGTTATTAGCATGGAATGATATCTTAACCTTAATTCAGATTACTTCTCACTCTAACTACTCCCAAATACACATTACCACCTAAGAGTTGATAAGTATTACAAAGCAGCTAGAGTAGAATGCCATTGTTCAAAAATTATGTCTCTATTTTCCAATCTTAGAAATATCTGATATCAGCAAGTGCACTGGCTGTCTCCGTGTGTTACAGCTAATTATCTTAACAAAATTGTTAGTTCTTCGAACTTTAGTCTCGCTATTCTGAGTGTGATCCCTGGGCCAACAGAACTGACATCAGCTCGGAGCCTGTCTGCCCTGCAGAAGTGCAAATCTCACCCTAGACCTATATTGAATTAGAACATGCATTTTAACAAGATCCCAAGACAACGCCAATGTGCAATCAGAGTTGAAAAGTGCTGCTCTGGAGTAGTCAGTCACATCAAAAATTTCTTGTACCATAACATCTGTAGTCCTGCACAGGTCTCGAGGGAGATTGTGGGTAAAGGAAAAATACTTAATACTAGTTGTGGAACAACAATCAGGTTGTTATGCTTTAGCCTAATGAGCCAAAAGAGAGTTACAATGAAGACTTTACTCACTTACTACAACAATGAAAGCAAGTGGGAAGAAAAGAAAGACTCCAGCTTCTTTGCCAGCCTTTGTCTATATTTTTTCCCAAGATCATGTCAAGACCAGACAGTATGCAGCATAGATAAAGGAATCTACTTAGGAGAAAAAGAGTCTTAAAACAAAAGGTTCCTGCCTCTATAATCTGGGAGAGTAAGAAAGGAGTTGAGTTAGAGATAAAAAAAAAAAGTGAGTTAAAGAGAGGTAATTGGGTAATTGTAGTCAAATCAATAAAAAAAAATGAGGCAGGGATCAGAGCAATAGGACAGTGATATGGCATTATCTTTACATAGCAGGCCCAGGACTGACCCAGGTTCTATCCTCAACTCAGCATTCCCTGTGGTCCCCTGAGCCTGCCAGGAGTGATTTCTGAGTGCAGATCCAGGAATAAGCCCTGACTGTTGCTGGGTGTGGCCCCCAAACCAAAAAGAAAAAAGAAAAATGCAATAAGAGCTGGAGAGTTAATATAGTAGTTATGGCTCTTACCTTACATGCAGCTGACCTAGGTTTGATCCCCAGGATCCCATAGGGTTCCTGAAGCCCATCAGGAGTGATTTCTGAGTGCAGAGGCAGGAAGAACCCCTGAGCACCACTATATGTGGCCCCAAACCCAAAAAATTAAAATAAATAAAAAAAGAGGCAACTATACCAATGAACACAGCTTAGGAGTACAGTAAGATTGGAGGAAACTGAGTCCTTGAATGTAACTCCCTTCAGAAATCTGGAATGAGCTGTCTAAGCAACAACTTGGAAGGGGGGCAGGTGGAGGACTACTTTCTTCCTTCCTTGGTGTCTGCCAAGAAATTGTATTTGTCTACAAACAGAAATACATCACACAAAGGATTTGGGCCTCAAGCCAGACTCCACAATGAATTGATGAAACTTATGCACCACTTACCAAGCCAAGACATTCTTCTGCACATTTGGCTAAACGAAGTGGCCAATAAAACCCACCAGTGCTTACTGATAGCTGAGTTTCAAATTGTGATCTCTGAACCAGCACCATCAGCACCATCTGGAAACTGCTTGAAGACACATATTCTTTCTTTTGTGGGGTACACTCAGCGGTACCCTGGGGTTACTCTTGGCTCTGCACTCAGAAATCATGCTCAGGAGACCATATGGGTAGAATCTGGGTCTGTCCTGGGTCGGCTGCATCCAAGGCAAAAGCCCTACCACTGTGCTATGACTCCAGTCTGATACATATATTTTTTGTTTGTTTGCTTGTGTGTTTGTTTGGTTGGTTTTTGGGTCACACCCGGCAGCATTCAGGAGTTACTCTGGCTCAATGCTCAGAAATTCCCCCTGGCAGGCACAGGGGACAATATGGGATGCCGGGATTTGAACCACCATCCTTCTGCTTGAAAGGCAAATGTCTTATCTCCTTGCTATCTCTCTGGCCCCTTTGTTTTGTTTTTGTTTTTGTTTTTGGGTCACACCCGGCAGTGCCCAGTGGTTATTCCTGGCTTTGTGCTCAGAAATAACTTCTGTCAGGTTTAGAGACAATATGGGATGCCAGGAATCCAACCAGGGTCTATCCTGTGTTGGTTGCATGCAAGGTAAATGCCCTACCAATATGCTATAGCTCTATCCCAAGACACATATTCTTTTTTTTTAATTTTTTTTATTTTAACACCTTAATTACATACATAATTGTGTTTGGGTTTGTCATGTAAAGAACACCACCCATCACCAGTGCAACATTCCCATCACCATTGTCCCAAATCTCCC
>PVKC010044199.1:0-11656 GCA_004027635.1 Crocidura indochinensis | reverse complement strand
CTAACCTTCTATGGAGAGAGAAGACCATTATCACGTAGGCTAAGAAAGAGAAGTATTTTAGGCAGTGAAAAATGATGTGAAGCAGGTACCAGGAACAGGTAAGCACTGGAATGATGCTGGGGGCAGCAGCCACCATTATTTAAGGTCACTTGGGAAGATTTTTACACAAATTGGTACTTTAACTCACCACTGAATGGTAATAACAGAGCTAAGCAAAATTCCATGGGAAAGAGATATTAGGCAGAAAAATTTGGAAGCAAAAGCAATGAAATGGAGAAGATCATGGGATTGTACTAAGGGCACAATAATAATAGATGTGTGCTCGAAGATGAACCAAGGAAACTGTCAAGTTTTATGATTAATAACACGAGAGAAAAATAAATGGGAAATCATCTTAAATGTTTTGATATTAACGCGATTCTAATTGAAATTAACTTTAAAAAAGGTATTCAATTTAGAGCCAGCCTCATTTATGCAACTAAACTATTGCTTGAGGAGAAATTTTGGAAATAAACACACTCAAGACTCCCGGATGTCTTTCTATCATCTTTTAGTATGAGGGGGATGTGAATAAGACATCTATCTACTAGGTAGTTCGAGCAATCACCATGGAGGAGAGGCTGTTTTCTGTGGCTGGGATGCTCAGGGGGAAGGGACCTATAGATAAATGATAACTAGATGTAGTTGACAATTTGCTTGGAGTAAAATGTCGAGTTTATAAATAATTTAAAAATAACCTGTCACTCAATGGCAGCATGTCCTTTACAAAATTTTAATCAATGCAAAACACGTTTCAAAAACACAAGCCTCTAACCCCAACCGAAACCAGTTGTTCCCAACAAAAAGCAGGGGCCTAATCAGGATGGGGTGTTACAAAGAAAAGTGAATTGACCTGTGACCTCTGAAGATTAGGACCATATCCTGCAACCAACAAGCACCTCTTGTGACCATCTGTAATGTGGAAACACACACCAGTTCAGCCCTTCCTAGCTCAAGGGCACTGCAGAACTGAGGTTTCCAGGCACTCATCAAGAACAATCAGTATGCACATAAACTCTGTGCTGTTTTGGCTGCAAAAGGATTGTCTATTTATCGCTTTTGCCAAAAGCCCAGCATTTAAAGAGAAAGAGAGGAAAAAGTGGAGGGAGAGGGAACAGGGAACAACTGACCGAACAGACCGCTTGTGGCCATTGAGAAGGTGAGTTCATGGACAATGAGGTAACAGCCTGGGATTCAGGGAGAGAGGATCTGTTCTGATTCCTTAAAGATACCCACAGAAGGTGAAATCCCTTTCTGTCAAGCATTCTCGTTGAAAAGTGGAGAAACAATGAACGTCCTTGATCACGCACTATCATTCATGAATGTGGCACTGAGGAAACCCCTGGTCCCCTTTTCTGCCTTCCCTAGCCTGAGATGCAACTGGAAACAAGAGTGTTCGATCGGTCCTTCGAGTTCTGCCCCTCTCCCATCCACACTTGTAGGGCACATGAAGGCTGCCTCTGACTCCCCACTGTCCCTCAAGATGTTTTTATCAAAGGAAACCAATCACTGCCCAACCCGCAGTGCCAGGAGCAACAGAAGCAGCAGCCTCCCCACCCCTGCCCCAGAACAATTGAAGCTCTGTTCTTTGAGTTCCAACTCCTAAAGAATCTTTTGCTTCCTGTTTGGATCTGAAGGGGTTTTGTTTTTCTGTCCCTCCAACACTGACAAAGATCATGAAGCATCACCCAAAATTGCCACCATGGTCAGCACAATGGTGGAAATAAACCAGCACAATTAAAGGAGAAGGTCTCCCTTGGAGAATTCAAGAGAATTTGGTTAGACAGATGTTTGTTCTTCTCAAAAGGATTCACACTGATGATCAACACATATATATGCATTGATTTTGTCCCTTAAATCATCGATGCTAAATAATCTACAAAGCTGTTAGTCCTGGATAGATTTAAAGATAATAGATAATGTTTCATTATTCATAAATGTCAGACAGCAGGAGATCCATTAGATAACTGATAATTTCCAGCAATATCATTTTCATAGTTGTCTGATATTATTCTTTGAAACTAGATTGTCAAATTTGGGGGACTGCTGATTTTTAAAATCTATCACTCATAATCTACTATTCTACTAATCTACTAAATCTCAGTATCTCCATTCAATCTACTGTCCCACTGAGGTATACTTGAGGGTACGTCCTTCTCTCCACCTGCAGAATAATATATTGGCACTTACTCTTAAAAAGCTGCCTATGTGCTACTTGACTGTCCCTTGACTACCAAAAGTATTTTTCTCAAGACTCCCCAGAATCAGGTTCTGCTTTTTATCTTCTGGTTGGAAGATTTCTATCTTTACTGACAGACTTCTTAAAATCTTTTTGCACATATAAAAACAAAACTTCTCAGGCTATTGCCTACTGGACTCATGTTCTCATGGCTAAATGTGAATAAATACTCAGAAGGGACAGTCTGAGATAGCACATTAGGGATAGCTGTGATGCCATGGCGTCTGTTTCCATTGTGTAGAAATTCATGGCAGCAGAGAGACTCCAAGCTACCCTTAATCACAAGAAAAGAATAGATTTGTAAATTGCTGCCTTTGGACCCCCTGGGACTTAATGGTACAGAGCAAAGACACGACTGATCTTGGCAAAGAGAATGAGCTAAATACAATTAGCCATTAACTCAGCTCCCCTTAAAATATCAGCTGTCAGCTCCCTCCAATGTTTATGAATTGGGGTGGAGGAAATGTTACTGTCATACTGTGTCTCACTGAGAACCAAGTAATGTTGCATCTTTCAGTTGCGAAGGGATCCTTGATACTCCACACAGGAGAAGTGAAAGTAGCAAGTTGACTTCTCTTTTTCAACTATGTTCCCTTATCAGGAGACCCAGTTCATCCAATATTTATCACCATCATGAATGTTATTGGTTATTTTTAAACCAAGCTTCCAATATACCTTAGAAGAAGTGGGCTGCTGTTCTACAGATTTGAACATGCCTTTGAGAAGTTTCATTTGCTCCAAAGAATGACTCTGCTGATGGAGCTGGGGATGAAACTCAGTGAACAGAACTAGGACCAACCAGATACAGAGGAATCTTTTGCACCACGCACCTAGAGCTTCTCAGGGCCTACTCCTGGCTCTGTGCTCAGGACTCTTTGCTGGTAGTGCTCTAGGGACCCTATATGGTGCTGAGTGTCTAACCAAAGAGGACTGGTCATGTACAAGGAATGCTCCTTACCCCCTGTGCTATCTATGAAGGCTCCTTGATGGAAATCTTGAGGGTTATCTTACTATGCTCCTATACATATCATCCTAAGGATTCTACCTTCTATAACTTCTAGAAAAGGGGGAATGCTGCTTGCTGAGTTGCAATTTTCCATCCACATGAAAACAGGAGCCAAAAAGAATATCCTACAGAGTCAACCTCAGTCAGACACTGGACTAATAGCTTTAGAAGTGCCTTATCACTGGATGCTTCCAGCCACTTTCATGATATGGAATATTACAGTTCTATTTTTGAAAGGGAGCAAATTGGGAAGTAATTAGGATTAGTTCCTATTCTAGGAAGATGCATCCTGTAGTCCTGAAGTTGTGGGACAGGGGTTGACCAGCAAACCACAGTGGCATCTTGGTGTCTCTCATTCCTGCCCAAGCTGAGTGTACATATTTCATCTGCGTGTATAACCTTCCAGCCTTATGGTAATCCTCTCTAAACACTGCACAGCAGCTCCTCTGGGGAGCGTTAGCTGAAATCACATGGGGATCGCAGGGCTCCTGTGGGAAGTTCGAGGAGCAAACACTGGCAAGTCCTCTCTAGTCCTTGCACTATACACACACCCTCTCAAAAACAAAAGGTAGGACTTGTATTGGCTAAAACACAGCCTAGCTGTAGGAATTGGTACCTAATTGCATCCATTGGTGAAAGACCAGCTCAAAAGCACTTTATGCTATGTCAAAATGAAATCATTATGCTGTTCTCTTAAGTTGTTATTGCTTCTAACACACACACACACACACACACACACACACACACACACACACAGAAACTTGACAGTGTGAAGTCCACAGTCAGCACATACAGACCTTGTGTTGACCCACTAAGTAGTTTTATTGTTTTTATCATTGATCACTTAAAAATACATGAAGCTTTTCTGCTGTGTCTGGAAAAAAACTCTGTACAATACAGAGAAAATTCAAATGTTTTTAATAACATCTTTATTTAAACACCATAATTACAAATATGACTGTAGCTGGGTTTGAGTCATAAAAAGAACACCCCTCCTTCACCAGTGCATCATTCCCACCACCAATGCCCCCATCTCCCTCCTCCCCTGCCTGTATTTGAGACAGGCATTCTGCTTCTCTCACTCATTAACATGGTCATGGTAGTTGTTAGTGTAGTTAGTTATCTAACTGCACTCACCACTCTTTGTGGTGAACTTCATATTGTGAGCCAGTCCTTCCAGCCCTCATCTCTAGGCATTATTACAATAATGTCTTTTATTTTTCTTAAAACCCATAGATAAGTGAGACTATTCTGTGTCTCTCCCTCTGACTTATTTCACTTAGCATAATAGTTTCCATGTCCGTCCATGTATAGAGAAATTTCATGACTTCATCTCTCCTGACAGCTGCATAATATTTCATTGTGTATAAGTACTACAATTTCTTTAACCATTCATCTGTTGAAGGACATCTTGGTTGCTTCCAGATTCTGGCTATTGCAATTAGCACTGCAATGGATATATATGTAAGGAAGGCATTTTTGAATTGTGTTTTTGTGTTCCTAGGATATATCCCTAGGAGTGGTATAGCTGGATCATATGGGAGCTCAATTTCCAGTTTTTTGAAGAATCTCCTTGTTGTTTTCCATAAAGGCTGGACTAGACAGCATTTCCACCAGCAGTGAATAAGAGTTCCTTTCTCTCCACATCCTTGCCAGCACTGGCTGTTCTTGTTCTTTGTGATGTGTGCCATTCTCTGTGGCGTGAGATGGTACTTCATAGTTGTTTTGATTTGTATCTCCCTGTTGTGGAGCATTTTTTCATGTGCTTTTTGGAATTTGTATTTCTTCTTTGAGAAATTGTCTGTTCATTTCTTCTCCCCATTTTTTGATGGGGCTATATATTTTTTATTGTTAAGTTCTGTCAGTACCTTGTATATCTTAGATATTAACACTTTGTCTGATGGGTATTAGGTGAATAGTTACTCCCATTCTGTGGGTGACTTTTGTATCAAATCTTGACTATTCCAAAACCAACCCAAATCTGAGAATGTGAATAAGCTAAATCACATACCACAAACTTAACAAAGGCTGGAAGGGAATGAGTCTGAAATGGACTTACTTATGGCTGGTAGCTGAAAGAAGCAGCTCCTCATTCAAGTATAATAAAGCATGATCCACTTTACTCTTGTGAGGAATCTTCCAATACTGTTCTGCTGTTTGAGCTTCATAAGTCCTCACAGGGAAGTGTGTTCTGTCCAGTCTTCAAATTCCTGAGGTCGGGGCCCAAATGAAGGGAAGTTGGGCTGCACACAAGGCAGTTCAGAAATTAATTCAAGAAAATACAAGCTAGTCACAGGATTGTTTCTGCTTGAATTTTCAGCACAAGAGCACAGTAGTGACACCAGGCAAGACACTGACCTGAACAGTCTTTACCACCCTTGCTCCACAGGGTCCAGATGGAAGGATTTGAGGTAAGGCACTATTCTGTGATCATTGCAAGGGAACATTTCTTGTCATAGGGATGGAAGATGGATGGATGGACAGACAGATGGATGGATGGGTGGATAAATGGATGGGTGGATAGATGGATAGATGGATGGAAGAAAGAAATAGGATAGATTAGGTGAGACCACACCCAGAATGGCTAAAAGAGGTAGGGAGAGCAGGAGAAAAACAAACCAATTCCCTTCACCATCACCTGAATGCTAGGAATCATCCTGTCTTCAAAACATTTCTCCCTTCCTCCGTGAATTACCATGCTGGGCACGCGGTGATGACACAGCCAGGTTTTCCATAAATTTGAGTTTAGAGGGGATAATAGCAAATGTTAACTCGTTCAATTAAATCATTCTTTACAAGACATTTTTACAATTTTCAGCCATTTTCCCAACTAGAGCTGCATAGTAAATTAATTACAGCTTTTGAAGTTTATTGGCGACTCTTGTAAACACATTTGTGTAAAAACAAATACAACTCTTATTCCAAATGTTTGCTCACATATCTTGAGTTCGTTAAAAAGGACTTGTAATTTTAAGGGGTGGGAATACTCGTGGTAATTTTACTGTTTCCTTCATTTTATCAGGTGGTATTAGGATAATTTATCACAGCTACTTATGTGATACTGGCTAACATAACTGAGGACTTTTTAGATGTTAAGCTCGGTCAGGGAAAGGTAGTTATTAATCTCAAGGTAGCTATTAGCCCAAATAAGATTGTTATATTCTAGTATAGATGAACTAAAAATGTTTAGTCACATTTTCATTCTTAATGACTAAAAATATTAAAGTAGGGGCCCAGAAGATAGCATAGAGGTAGGGCGTTTGCCTTTCATGCAAAATGTCATCAGTTCGAATCCCGGTGCCCCATATGGTCCCCCGAGCCTGCCAGGAGCAATTTCTGAGCATGGAGCCAAGAGTAACCCCTGAGCACTGCCGGGTGTGACCCCCCCAAAAAAAATAAAGAAGTACCCTAATAAAAAAATATTAAAGTAAAACTCATTAGAGATATATCTAATAAAAACCACATATTAGGATCTGGAGTGATAGTACACTTGGAAGGGCATTTGCCTTGCATGCAGATAACCTGAGTTTGATCCCCAGGACCCATACGGCCCCCCGAGTCCCAACAGGAGAGATTTCCTGATCACAGAGCCAGTATTAAGCCCTGAGTATTGCTGGGTGTTGCCAAAAGAAGGAATTCCATATTATATCTAGTCAAATTAAAAAAAAAACATTTTCTTTATTTTGTAAAACAACCACTTATAAAATATTTAATATGTACTTAATATATTTTATAGTTAAATGTAATAATACACTTTAATAAGATAATCCCAAACAAAGTGAGTAATCAGCATAATTTGGGTTAAAAGCAGTTTCCTATGTCAGCTATAGTGTGCTACATTCAAATCCTATATGAATAACTTGAATTAAATTTTATGTCATTTATGGTTTTTCCATGTACACATAATAGCATAAAAATAACTGTGGATTACACACAGGTAGAAATCACAAAGTTTCCATGTATAAAGAACAGATTTGGGGAGTCAGAGAGTACAGTGAGTAGGACACTTGCCTCACAGGGGATCAACCAGGTTCAAACCCTGGCACCCCAAATTGTCCCCCAAGAGCCACCAAACATATAGCTTGGTGTGCCCCCCACTATACAAACAAACAAAAAATGGAGTTTTTGTACGTCTATTTTCTTGTCATACCAAGCAAAATCTCTTTCTTCAAAACTAAACTCAGTGTAACTGACCCAAAAAGCCTGGATCCTCAGATTGATACTCTCTGATGGCCATATCTCAACAAAGTGCTCTGTAGTTTGGAGAGACTGAAGAACGAACAGTCACACTTTATGACCTCAGACTTGTGATGAATAAAATCATTGTCACTCAAAAGAAGGAAAAAACCCAGGCCTATTGGAGTCAAAGATGTGCCGTTATGTATTGAATCAGCTCAGCCATCATGAGCCACACAGATCTGGGGAGTCCTCAGAGTGGATGCTGATTTCTGGTTAAGTTGATATTTGTCCATTGTGGGAACAAACTTGTTCCTTAGAAGAAACTGTTTTGGCCTTCATAAAAAGGCCCAATGGCCCTTTTGATACTACCTCTGAGTTTCTCTCTCTGGTTGGTTGAAGGAGCTCTGTGGGACTGAAGAAATAGAGACCCTGTTCTATATAAACTTCTTCAAGAAAAACATGCAAAGCAATGTGCAAGGCACATGGTTTCACTGGTAAAACTTAGGCTTTGCACAAATATATAGTCTGCTTAGATTCCAGAGCCTTGACGTGAGACAGAGACATTTACTAATAGGGAAACAAAGCACAATGCTAAGGCTGGAATTAAGGGGCCAATATCAGCATGACCACTGGGCAATGAGAAAGGGTGGTCCATTTTGGCACACACTAGGAGCCAGCAGGAGAATTTGGTCTGTCTTCACTCTGGCTGCCTCTTCACATCCTGTGTGAATTATCTTTCCTCCCAGGAAATAGGCATATAATGCTTTCTGAGGCAAGAAAAAACCTACTGGCTGAGATGGAAGACATGATTTTCCCAACTCTCTGGGCCAGTATCCATGCTACCTCAGTAGGAAACATCTTCATTAACTCTGATGTCCTTCCCCATAATCACAACCCTCTGATTCTCGTAAGAAACACACCAGATTTATAATCTTTAGTTCTTATGATTTTATCACCTACTTACAATGTCATCTTTAGCTAATTATTTAACCCTCTGGGAAGTGAATACTTTGCTGACTACACTTGCCCTTTTATTCTTCAAATGCTCCAAGGAGCAGCATCCAGAATGGCTGGGTATGGCCTGGAGTATCCCCAAAAGAGTGATTTTCTGCATTGAGAAGCTTGGTCTTGCTGCCTGTCACTTCCTCTCCATCAGAAAGATCTTCCCAACTGACTTCTGTCTTGCAATTGAGAAGGGATAAGGCACAGAACTCTCCTGAGTTATGGAAGTTGGGTCATGGTCAACATTTGTCTTGTTTTGTTTTGAATTTAGTGAATTTCAAAATGCTGCCCAGGCTCCTGTCAGTATTTAGAATCCTCAGGAATTTTCCTTTTCCTTGTTGAAAGAAGACTGAAAAATCCCTATTGTATAAATCCAGTTTTGTTTTATAGATTTTTTAATTACCTTCTTTAAACACTGTGGTTGACTGGTTGTTCACAATACAGTGGTCTTTTTTTATTCACAGTTACAAAATTGTTCGTGATTGAATTTCAGTCATACAATGTCTGACCCCCTTCATAGTGCATATTTCTTGCCACCAATGTCTTCAGTTTTTCTCCTATCTTCCCTCTTGCTTCCTCTGAAGCAGACATTTTACTTCTCTCTCTATCTCTCTCCTCTTCCTTCTATCCTTTTAGACAACACAATTTTTAAGTAGTGATGATTGCTAAATTATGAGAAGGATAATTGTAACCATTAAGTACAGTATACATTTAAATCATAGTTGATTTAGAAAGAGGAACATACTTCACATTAAAATGCTGGAAGTTAAAACCCAGAGACAGATTATCAATGAGAAGTAAAATGAAGGTTCTGCTGAATGGTAATTGGAGAAAAGGGGAAAGCATAATCGCCCAAAAGGGTGATTTATATTCAGACATTTTAAGGAGCACATTGTGGTGTCTGTGAACACACCTGTGGATCTGATTCCTTCAGTCCTCCCACAACACCAACACAGAATCGGAGAAATGAATGTTTCTCTTAGTCAAGCATGTAATCACATATTTCCAGATGAGAGGCACCAAAAAAAGTGGTGAAAGTTTGGGAAAATTGGGTCCATACAGAAAGGTAATGGAATTGGCTTCATATATCCTTAAGAAGAAAAGATGGTAAGGAAAAGGGGCCTCTCCAGCCCACAATGAAGGAGTAAACACAGCAATCAGAAGCAATCAACTGAGAACAATTAGATGAACTTTACTTAGATTTGAACACAATTTTTCTAAATAATATTTTAAGCTAGAGGAACAACCTAAATCTTTATTTCTTTAATAATGTCATTTTGTTCAAGGAAAATGGAAAAAAGAAGAAATACTAACAGACTTGAAATGGAGCAAGGTTATTTGAGAACTTTTGTTTTACTTATCGGTTTGAAGTCATTGCTTCCAAGAACCTATCAGTCAACCAAGTGGGAATATACTATAGTCAGATCCAGTTTAACACTAAAAGAAGTATTTAATCTACTTAAAAATTTGAGAGAGAAATTAGGTCTATTTCCCATCTGTGTTTGTTAGTAGCAGCAATGAGAAGATTAGAGGACTCTGGGAGAGGAGGAGGCTCTCACAACCCTTGTTAGGACTTAGACTATTAGACTATTATTATTTTTATATTAATAATTTTTATTTTGACCAAAGTGGGTTACAAATCATTCACAGTAGTATTTCAGGTACATAGTGACATTGAATCAGGGTCATTCCCACCACCAATGTTGTCCTCTCTCCACCCCTGTTCCCAGCATGCATCCCATATCGCCTCTCCTTTGCCCCCCAGGCTGCTAGTATAAATTGTCCCTTCTGTGTCTAGCCTGTTGTAGATTGGGTATCATTTCTGTTGTAGTTGGCTTTGGATTTGGTGTTCAAATCTGATCGTTTTTTATTTCTACTCAATGTTCATACAACTGTTTGGTTTTGGTGCCCTGCATTATTTCCCCCTTAATTTGTGAGGCAGAACAAGATGGTTATGTGTTTCTGTTTGAGGGTAAGAAAGAAAAGAAAAAAGGGGAGGGCAAAATTTCAAGCAAGCAAAAAACAGGAGGAGTCCTCTTAGAGACTATAAATCTCAGTTTAAGAAAAGGAAAAAGGAAGGAAAATATAAAAATAGCGCAAGAAAAATAAAACCCAAAATAAAACAAAACAAAAACAAACAAAACACCTGAAAAGCACCACAGAAATACTGACAACAACCGAACACTAACTACAGTCCTAAAATAAAGACGAATCAAAGCATAGGGAAAAAAAAAGAAAAAAAGGTTAAAGAGAAAGAAAAAATAATAGCAAAACAAACCAAAAACGCAAGCAACAACATTTACAAAATTTTTTTAAATTTAATTTGTGCCATTTTTTTTTCTTTTTTTACATAGGCACAGTAAAATTGGGGAGATTAGAAAGGAAATTCCCCAGGCCTACGAGATACAGGGTTTCTCCGCCCTTGAAGTATACTGTCATGGGTATACCTACAGGCTCTATACATGCTCTTTTACACTCCCCTAGATCCTTTCATGATGTCTGGAAGTTTTCCGCTCCATCATGGATGGTAAAATCAGGCCTCTGTAGCTAATGAACTTGGTATTTGCACATATCATAGGATGAAGTCTTTCTTTACAGTTCCAGAAGTTCTGTTCCATCATTGTTGTTTTAATCAGTCTTCTGTACTTGGTGGTCTTGGTTTTTGCACCTATCCCAGGATGAAGTCTAGGATAGAGTCAATATGTTTCTAGAAGTTCTGCTCAGTTGCAGTTATCTCAGTCAGACCTCTGAATTAGAGATCTTGGTTGTTGTAAAGGTCATAGGCCAAAGCCTAGACTAGTGTCTTTTTTATTGGTCCCGAGATAGGTTCTGCCCAGTCATGGTGGTCACAGTCAGTCTTCTGTAGTTAGCGATCTTGGCTTTTACACGGATCAAAGGATGATGTGTCTTTTAATTTTATTTTATTGTTAGGTGTTGAGAAGAGACAGCCTGCACTTATACCAAGTTGTAGCCATTTCCTTGTTGTCAGGATGTCCTACCAAAACTGGTGTATATTGGTGTCAGAGCACTATTTAGAATGTCCTAGAGGGAGTTCGGTTCCTGGAGCTGTTGCAGAGAACTGTGTCGGTTCTATATCTGAGATCTAGGATTCGGGTTGGATGGTCACTGTCTAATTGCATGGAGTCTAAGTTGGGACCACATGGCATATGTTCAAGGTAGGAGGTAACCCT